>JAPKLX010000457.1:0-99101 GCA_026898415.1 Leonotis leonurus
CTTTATCTATCATCGTAAAATCACTCTGAAAATTAAGATCGAACAATGATCACTGTTTATTTGATAATAAATGAGCGTAATAAATCTAAGCTGAAATCAGGTGCACTAAATTATATAATCACGATGAAATATATTTTTGAGTCAGTCTTAATGTAGATTAGCATTAATAATTATTTGGTGCATGTCTTATAAATATTTCTCTTCATAATCTCAGTAGTATAGTTGTATTTTTATATTGCTTTGTGCGAGTGTTATGTAGATTATTAAATTAAAATTTTATTTTATTTTAGGTGCGACTCCGTGATCTTATATCTGTCTATTGTTTTGTGGTCGCCGACGAAGTATTATTTATTAGGTGGGAATTTCTATCTCAGTTAAATGTAATTGCTTATATTTTTACTGTATGCGTTACGTGTTGTGTTGAAATGCCAAATTATGTTATGTGATATGCTTTGTGCTATCTATCTATGAAAAGCCTTGCGCAAGCGTACAAAGGCGAGGGACTCAATAAAGGGTCCGAGATCCGAAAGGGTTCTTGGGGTAAAAGCCCACCGTGCATTACATTATATATTCTACGGGCATTTGCATGATTTGTTTACGTGTCGTTTAAATATGTGCTGTTACATGTCCCCACGGAGTATGTGGATATATTCACCCCTATGATTTATTATCTCCACAGGTTAAAGAAGAGTCCGACGTTGGCGTGGTGGTAGTAGATTGGCTCGTTTCCATTTTATTTTATTTGAGTTTTAGACTGATTTCCTGTTATTTTTATTTAAAGACTCAAGTGTCATTTTAAGCTTCCGCACTATTGTTATTTGAACATCTTTCAATATTTTTATTTATTTTGTTTCAAGGAGCTTTCTTTCTTGTGTTTCTGGAAAAATAGTATTTCTATTCTTTTGAAATTTAGGACGTTAGAGAACCCGGGTCGGGTTACGGGCCGGGTTAACGGGCTTTGAAGTTTCCCCATTGGACATAAACTCATAGGTTTAATGGGCTGAGTCCCTCAAGTTGTTTGGGCCGAGACTGATAGAAAGGTGGGCCGAGAATAATTATTTAACTAGGCCGATAAAATAGTTAGTCTGGGCCTAAAATAAATTGAATTGAGCTATAGTAAATCAAACACTAATGGGCTATAATGTGAGAAGTTAATTAGTTCATGGACCTAATTAATTAAAATGTTGGGCCTACCTAACTAAATCTACAAATGGACTATTTAATTACTATGGGCTAGAATATATTTAATTGATACTAGTTGGATCAATTAACAAAGTTCATAGACCAAGACTTAATTTATTTGGACCATGTCCAAGAAAGGAATCTTAATACCGAATTTAAAAAATTCGATTTATTTAGTTTAATCATAATAATTGATTAAATTATGAACCATCCTTAGAGCGTGATAATTAAGATTTACTTAGCATATTAGGAATTTCTTATCTCGATTCAAGAATCAAGATATTAAATTAGAAATACTTTTACTTACTCTCACCCAATAATTAACCACTCGGGTATAGTAAATTTCCAAATCACACATGATTTAGACATCATCAAACCATACCTCTAAAAATACAACTCCTAGACTCGTATAATATTTAAAGGTTTCGACGAAAGGTCGGATCTGAGTTCCGGGAACGAAGTCATCATCAGTCGAGACTGTTCAAGTAGACCTTTCTCACTCTATATAAAATATGTGTGCATGTCTTCAAAATGAAACGAGATATTTTCAAAGTATTTTCTTGCCATAAAATATTTATTATTTTCGTATGATACCTATCTGCGCAATGAAGTTAAAAGAATCAAATTCGGGTCCCAGTGGGATAAGTATCCTACTAGGACTAGTGTACACAAAGTAACCGTGAGTCATCGAGCGGGTTGGCCGGCCAAGGTGTTCATGGAAGGTGGCCACCTTCCTGTCACAAAGAAGAAGAATAAGTTACAGATATGGTAGATTACTAAAGAACTTAGATCATGATCGAACTTTAAGATTTCAGAAAAAGGATTTTTGTGAACATAGGTTCTTTAGAGACAAAATTCATATGTTTCACTTACAATGGCATGACAATTATATATGTATGAGTGCGATTTTGGCATGTGTCTACTGAGTACGATTTGTACTCAGCCCTGCATGTATTTATAAATGTGCAGATTGAGCAATGATGGAGGAGTGGTGCTACGTTCAGGGTTTTGTCGATCTCTTAGTAATTGACTCTTGGGGGTTCTACATGTCTTCATACATGTAGAGCTTTAATCGATCCGAGTAATGTTCCGCTGCTAGTTTGAGATCGTTATGTATTAAACTTAAGACTCAAATTTCCTTCATGATATGTCGTTATGTATTGAGCATAAGACTCAACCCCTTTTCTTGCTAATCATGTACGATGAATTATTCGCCCAGTTATGAGAATGTTGTTTAGTTTCGTCCTTGTTCCATTACATCATTTCTATCCCGAATTCTTTAATCCCTTCCAATGTCACGGTTTCTCCGGCTTTACTATCCTTAGTGAAATGCGGGCGTGACAAGTATTGTCTTACCATAAATATTTTATATTTTTTATGATAGATATCTACTTGAACTATTATAATCGAATTCGGGTCCCAAAGGATTATTATCCTACTCAGGCCAGTGTACACAATGATGGTGAATCATCGAAGCGGGTTGGCCGGTTTAGTGTCATTGGAAGGTGGCCACCTTTTCGACACACAAAAATTATAAATATGATTGATTACTAAAGAACTTAGACTGGCCAGTCAAACTTTAAGTATTCACAAAAAGGATTTAGTGAACATAGGTCCTTTAAGATAAAATCTCTATGTATCACTGTTGAGTTGGAATGACAATTTTAAATGTAAGTATGCGTTTTCGGCATGTGTCTACTGAGTACTTTTGTACTCTACCCTGCATGTATTTCTAAATGTGCATGTTGAGCTGTGATGGAAAGGGGAGTGTTGAGCGATGGTTTTGTCGAACTTTTTATTTAGTAACTCCTGGGGGTTTACATGTCTTCATACATGTAAACTTTAGTTATAGATCCTAATTCCGCTGCAGAAACTCAGTCTAATATTTTTAACAACTTAGTATTTCATATCTTGAGATATTTTGTTTATGTACTCAAGTATTTTGGATTGGTGACCTTGTACCGATTTTCATGTTATGGACCCCTTTTCATTGAGTATCATTCAGTTATTCGACATCGTGTTATCCTCATTTCTTTCTCCTCTTCTTTATTTTCTCCCCTTATCACGATTTTCCCCGACTTTGCGTATGTTATAATTTGATTAGTTTAATTATGTATTGGATGTGAATATCTCTAGTGATTGAGTTAATTTTTGTTAAGTATTTTTATTAAACAATCTAAATGTGATTAATATTTGTTGGAACATGTTTTAAATTATTTCATGAACATAGAATAATTTTAAAATAAAATCTGGTACTAGTCGTGTCTTGAAAAATATTTTTGATTCACGACAAAATTTTATAATTGAAGGTGAATATCTCTATTAGTTGAATTAATTTGTGTTACATATTTGTGTTAACGAGTATTAATTTGATAAGTATATGTTACAACATGATTTAAATTATTTCTTGAACATAAACACAGAAAAAACTAAAATCTGGTCGTATTTAATTTAATATCTTGTTGTGTATAATTAAAATTTATAAGACACACACCAGATTTTACGTTTTTTAATTTGTGTTTAACTATTTTTTATGTTATTATGTTTTAATAATATATATATATATATATATATATATATATATATATATGGTGTTTGAGTGGTGAGATGTGTAAAAAATAATATTATGATATACATGGTGTTTGAGTGTACAATAAATATTATGATTTTTTCTAAAAAAATAATAAAACTTGTAATAATCAGGTGATGATGTATTGGATCAACTTTTTTTTTCTTACTCACTGTACTTTTGTGTAAGAGATGCACAAAATTTTATACAATCAAATAATAGATAAGGATATTTTTGTCTCTTCACCTATTTTTGTGCAGTTTTCATAAAAATTTTACAATATGATTTTGTACTTACAAAAATAGACACTTTTAATTTTCACCCTAATTAAAATTACTTTAGTCCTTGAATTGAAAAAAATATCTTTTATCTCCAATTATAATCTATGAAAATTGTATAAATTTTAGGAAAGTGATTCAACAATTTATAATTTATGTCATGAAAGTAATCCCAAAATTTTAGGAAGATAAAAGATAATATCCGTATATTCCTATAATAATCTTAAAAAATTGTAACACATATAAACGGTTAAATTAAATAATGCAATTGTAGTGTTGGTCCCGAAAGAGCAAGGCTTGGTGTATGGGGGGGGGGGGGGGAATACACCAAATACAAACTTTTCAGTTTACTTGGTTGATTATTAGAGAGTTCAAGCTATTCTTAAACAAGAAATTGCTCGGCAGATGAGTGACCAGATCGAAAGACAGATCGATAGCAGGTCAATCAAAACAGATTGCTCTCCAGTGTAAATATTTAGACGATAATAAGAGTAATCTTATTACTTTCTAAGTATTGAGTGTGTGTGCGGAAATATGGTGGACTTAGTTGGTGCTCTTATATAGAAAACCTTAATGATTAATCAGATTGACAAAGCAGGTTGATTGAGATGCAGTCTATATGGAAGTGTAAGGAGTTAGAATAAATAAACAACTGAAAATAAATATGCAGAAAGGTAAATGACACAGTTGTTTAACGTGGTTCGGGAAATCACTACGTGCACGATCTGATCAAAACTAGACCAGATTATCCACTACTTGGATACTCTTCTTCTTTATACTCGTGGAGAACGAGTCACAAGTCTCAAACACAATCTGGTTGAGACTTATGCACGAATGAGGATCGTGTCCCTTTACAACAGATTACCTCTACATTACCACTAGAAAACTACTAGCTAGCAGGGTGATCTCCTTTCTCTCGATAAGACAGACTTGAATCGAGGTTGGGTTGATGTCATTTAGAATCAAAAACAGTTTGAAGACTTGAGTCTGATGTTGAGATTGATTGCTTGAGAGTGTTTTATCAATGTAGCATTTATCGTCTCCAGACTTTGAACTCCAAATATATATAAGCTTTAAATTTGAAATTCTAGCAGTTGTTGATTGGTGTGGGATTGATTGTAGATTGCCAATCAATGATATCCATCATATCTGTTCTTGCCTTGTAGAAACGTTGACTCAATCCTCTAAATATGGAAAGCAGATCGTTAACAGTTACTTTCCTTCTTTGTGTCAATCAAGGATTCTTCTTCCAAACCCTATTGGATGGACTTCAATATTGACGTGGCAGGTGGATATGATGTGTAGAGTGAAGTCATCTGGTGGTTTGATGACTCTGTCGATCTGGTGCTTCGTTGTGATCATCGATCTGGTCGGTAAACTGGTCGAAGACTGTCATTGCAGATCGATTTCTTCTTTTTGAAAAATGTCTTGGTCTTCATCCTGGACAATTATAGAAATGACTTCTATAGGAATAACTCCTTTTCATGCTAAGTCATCTCCTAACCTGTTCTCTATCAGAATTCACTTTATGCGTAGTGATCTGTTAACATGTAGAACAGTTCAACTCTAATTAAAGCTGTAAAGACTAAGTGTGTTTCGAGAGATCATCATCAAAACCAAAATACTTCGAGGTTCCCAACAATTTCCCCCTTTTTGATGATGTCGAAACCACACTTTACAATATCATCCTATTTAAGCATTTGAGAGTGATCTGGTTTAAGAGCCAGATTGTTAAGTTTTCGTTATTAGGTTATAACGATTAATAGCAGTTGTATGTGTTCTGGACAATAAGATTTTGTCATCAGAAACCCAAAGAATGTTCATAGATATAGAGCAAGAGGGTTACGGATTCCAAAATGTAAGAATTACAGATAGTAAAGGATGTGAAAAAGAATGTATCTATCTGCTCTTCCTCTTTTCTTCTTGTTGCCTCTTCATTTTTTCTTTAGTCTCATCAGAAATCATCTGGATACTTTTGTACACTCCCTTTCTTACCCTGATGTAGTCTGGGTCTTCGGCATCGATCTTGTACCCCCTGTTTTCAGCAAATTGGTTAATGAAGTTCAGCAGGTAGGTCTTGTCAGGGAGTTTAGTGCCAGGGATGTCTGGACATTCTCTGTATTCACGATCTGGTGCAGTTATAGTGATCTGGGACTCTGCAGCAACTGCTCTAATGGCCTGGACCAGATCCTTAGCATCATTCATATCCAGGTAGAGATTCAAGGCTTCATTGGCTATGCCCTCGCAGTAAGCTGGTTCTTTGATGAAGTACCGGCACATGATAAAGCCATATTTTAGCCCCTCCTAGCCTTCCTACAAGTTATCTGGTACCCAGCTGGTTTCTCCTTCTTTTGGCTTTTTGGTCTTGATGGGTGCGGATGACAACCAACCAGATCCAGATTTCCTCTTTTTCTTTTGTGGTTGAGAGTGACTTGATCTTCTTGATTCAGTTTTGCATGGCCTCTTGGTTTGAGCAGATGGTTGACTTGGTCGATCTGGTGCAGCTGCCTTCTCAGGTTGAGCCTCTCTCGTTTCTTCTGATGCACCAGATTGACCTTTACCCTTTCCTCCCGCTCCTTTTTCCTTCCTTATTCTAGATCCTTCCCCCTTTTCGACATCATCAATGGAGATGTTGATGAGTGCCTTAAGGGAGGTAATCTCCTCCTTCATCTCCTTCATCTCTTTTTTTGAATCCATCTTGTAGTTGAGTAGGGACGTGATGTTTGCGTTGGATTCATCAATCTTTTGTTCCATGGAGGATTTGGCACTGGTGAGATGAGCAGTGAAATTCTCTTGTTCTTATTTAATAGCCCCAATCTCGTCGAAGTAGGAGTCAATCATGGTCTTTGTGGAGTATCTCAGATCTCTCAGCTTTCTCTCAACAAAATTCACTCCATCATCTTCAAATTTTCTGAGTTGTGATCTGATTTCAATCTTGGCTGCGTTGATCACTTCCTCAGAGACTCCATCAGTCTGGTCCTTGACAATGGCATGAACCATGTCTTTCTCTTTCTTGGCAAAGTATGTGACAATTTTATACATCTCTTGAATCATGTGCTCCATGGATGCCAGAGTCTGATCAATCAGTTCTTTTCTTTGATCTGCAGCAGATCTGTCATCATCCATCTTTTTGCTTAGTTCCTCGAGCTTCATTCTGCAGGTCCTCCTTAGGTCAGAATCCATCTTGTCTACATGAGATTTGATGCTGTTGTTGAATTCAGTGAGGACTCTTGTGGCCTGGTCTTGGACAGTGGAGAGAGTTCCATACAAGAATTTATCCACTTTGATGGAGATTAGATCATTGACTTGTGCATTGGATAGAGATTGATGCTGAGTCATCAGTATCTCTTCCAGATTTGTTGTCTCCACAAATTCATCCATGGTGGCTGCGACAAAAGGGGTGTAGATGTTATCAGTCTGTTTTCCTCCCACCCTTTGTCCAGCAGGTTCTTCTTCCTCTCTAGGATAATTAACCACCTTGATTTGAATTTTGCTTTTCTGGGCTGGTTCCCCCTCAACTTGTGCAGCTGGTATGATTTGTTCAGCAGCATCAGCCTGTTGCTGATCGGGTTCAGTGTCTGGTACTGCTTCACCCTGTTGGTGAGCTTCAGTCATTTCTTCTTCCTCTTCATCCACTACACTTTCAAAGAAGTGTAGCAGTCCTTCTTTCTCATATATCGATCTCAGATCGATCTGTAATTTCTTGGCCTCATGTTGTGCTATGACAAGAATGCTCTGGAGATAAGTATCTCTCAACTCTGCAATAGAGGAGACTTCGAAGATATTTAGAAGTACAGCCTCTTCTGCCTTGAGTGCAGAAATCGATCTGGTTTTGAGTAAGGCGTCAAGGACATAGAATTCTTTGTCCTTAATGAGAAGGAGTAGCTTTAGTCTCCTTGCAGCATCATAACTCTCTGGAGTTAACTGGATGCCAGGAAATGACATAAGGACAGAGTGATCTGCTTCTGCTTCTAGCAATTTTACCACTGTTTCAGCTTGTTTCTTCTCCACATCCTCATCTGAGGATTCATCTTCTTCTTCCTCCTCAACAATCTGCTCTAATGGTTCAGCAGATGAAGGACTAGCGGTGTGAGCGGGGGAGAAGTCCTTGACCCGACTTGGGTCAAAGGAGGAGATGGGGGCAACTTCCTCTGGTGGAACTTCAACCAGATCCTCCTCATCCTCAACCTCCTGTTGAGGGACAGGTGTTTTCATGACGATAGGTTCCTGAACCTGGACTTCTTCCACTGGTTCGGCCAGTTTCTGTAGTCTTCTCCTCTTGGGCTTGGGCTATTGAGCAGCAGTAGAAGCATCAGTATTCACTGAGTTTGCTCTACGAGTGACTCTTTTTGATGGGGTTCTTTCCACTGGCTTCTCCTTTGTGACTCGAGATTTGACTGATTTTTCTGTGGGAGCAGATGGGGGAATCCAGATTGGATTTGAGCTCCCCATCTCTATAAAGGCGTTTGCGTGTACTGGATTTGTCACCTTGGCTATCAAGTTGGCTGTGATTCCAGTGGACATCTCGATCTGGTGTTGGTCCTTGGAAATCGCAGTCTGTCGTTGAATTCAATCAATTCATCCCATTGGTGTTGTTTGAAGAAAGTTTCCAGCATGAAGCTGATCTTTGTGGAATGCCTCAGGCTGCTTCTCCTCACCTCAATGCCTGGGCTCGCCCCTTTAATGAAAGTGATCATTTTAACCTCCTTGGTCAACAGATCAAACAACACTCTGCTCCAGTTGACAGGCAGATTGAGCACCACGGCCGTGAGTATGTTGAATTTCTCCGGCGTCACTTGGTCATATGAACCGTTGTGGTTCATGAATATCCTTTGTACAAACTCAAAGATGATCTTGTACTTCGAAGCAAGCAATCCTCTGTTGAACATTCTGTTGGTGTAGGTTATTGGAACAACCATCACAATCTCTATGGCTTCTTGCAGCTGATCCTCTGTAATTTCTCCAAGGCTAATTCCTTCGTCCTTCAGCTTATAGACCTCGTCTATAATGTTCAACACGTTGTAGGTTGTGTTTCTTGTTGTATTCCCCTTGCTCACGCGGATGGTGGCTTCGTTCCCACCTTTCTCTCCTTGCCATGTAAGGTAAAAGGTTGCCACTTCCTTTGGCAGAAATTGGAGAGGGTGTGTGGTGATAATATTAAGAAATCCTACAACAAAGTTACACAATATAGATGAACACTATTCTTATATCAATGAAGTATGAGCGCACAGTAGCAGTTTACGCAATACAGAATATGAAGTTTCACGGTTCAGCGTTTGTTCACGAATACATACTTATAGATAAACTGGTTTTTCAAGACAGGCAGTTCACATAAGATAAAAGCAGTTCACATGAAATAGTTAAATAATGATATAGAATCTTTAAACATGAATAACAAAGAGAAACCTTTGCAACGCTTAACAAGAGCGAAGGCCTTGTCTAGTTTATGGAAACCATGGGTGTCAAGAACGGCATATTGATCTTGAGTAATATATTGGTTCAGAAATTTCACTTGCTCGAGAAACAGAGTTGATTTGGGAGCCATTTTTGAGAGATTTTTGAAAGGTTTGAGGATGTTAGAAGTGGCGAGAAATTTGCTAAGTGCTTGTCGAAGAAGAAAAGTGAAGGTGGTAGATAGACAATTTAATACATATATATAGATAAATGATTCACGGTGTAGATTAAAAGAAATAAAATTAAGGGTTTAGAGTTAATCCACCCTTTTTAGTTTTTCCCGCTTTTCTGAATTATAGACTTGCAGTCTATCACCGCCTCTACTCTGCGTCAGATACACGCGCTTTTGATCGTAGGGTTGCAGTGCAGCGCGTGATGGTTTGAGCCATCAAGTTGCTTCCTTTTTCTTGATTTGGTAAATATCTTCGAGATCACAGTTCCCAAACACAGTACTAATCATCACAAAAAATAAGATATTTGGTATATTATGTTAGAATTTAGACAAATAGGCTATGATTAGAAACTGTTATAATCGCCGTAATTAGATTTATTCTGTTGACATTCCCCCTTGACTAGGTAATGAGATAATTAATTTATTTTGAAATTAGTTTCCACGTGGCTTCTAGTGATCTGTTGTAGTCAATCTCCTTCTTAACGATCTGTTGTCATCACTATCAATTTGTTTATGCCACTTTCTATTTTGGACATCGATCTTTGTGTGATGAGATGTTCATAATTCTTGTTGAATTTTAAATCGATCAATTTTTGATGATCTGGTACTAATTCCCTGTTGGAATTTTATGATCTGTATCTTGATGATCTGGTACTAATTCCCTGTTGGAATTTTATGATCTGTATCTTGATGTTCTGGTACTAATTCCCTGTTGGAATTTTATGATTTGTATCTGTTTTTCATCAATCTGTACTATATCAATCTGGTCCTCTCTTCCAGATTTAATAATCCGAATTTGCCACAAAGCATCTTGAATCTTTCTTCTGGTAATGCTTTAGTAAGAATGTCTGCTCTCTGTATTTTAGTGTGTATTTTCTCGATCTGTACATGTTTTCTTTCAACATGATCCCTTATAAAATGATGTCTCACATCTACATATTTGCATCTGGTATGCAAGACAAGATTCTGTGTGATTGCTATAGCACTTGAGCTATCACAGAAAATGGGTATCTCTTTCACATCGATTTCATAGTCCTTGAGTTGTTGTTTTAACCAGAGTATTTGAGCGCAACAACTCTCAGCTGCCATATATTCAGCTTCTGTGGTTGATGTGGCAACAGATGTTTGTTTCTTTGAGAACCAAGATATCAGTTTATTTCATAGAAACTGACATGTTCCGGATGTTGACTTTCTGTCCAACTTGCATCCAGCATAGTCTGAGTCTGTGTATCCAGTTAGCGCAAAGTTGTCTTCACAAGGATACCATAACCCAATGTGAGTTGTTCCCTTAAGATATCTTAATATCTTCTTGGCTGCTTCCATGTGAGACTCTTTGGGGTTTGCTTGATATCTTGCACATACTCCTACTGCAAATGTAATGTCAGGTCGACTGGCAGTTAGGTAGAGTAGTGATCCTATGATCCCTCTATATTGAGTAATATTTGCTGGTTTTCCCTCTGGATCAAGATCAATTTTCCCATTGGTCTGCATTGGAATTTTAACAGGTTTACTGTCTTTAACTCCAAACTTAGTCAGCAGATCGTGAATATACTTTGTTTGATTAATAAAGATGCCATCTGGTAACTGTTTGACCTGCAAACCTAGAAAGAAACTCATTTCGCCCATCATGGACATTTGATACTTATTTTTCATAAATTTAGCAAATTTATCACATAGATAAGTAGATTGGGATCCAAATATGATATCATCTACATAGATCTGTACTAAAAGGATATTATTCTCTTTGACTTTGATGATGAACAAGGTCTTGTCAACCGATCCTCTTTTGAATCCAGATTCTAGTAGAAATGTGGACAATGTTTCGTACCAAGCTCTAGGAGCTTGTTTTAGACCATAGAATGCTTTTGTCAGTCTTTATACTTTTTGGTTTGGATCTGCTTCCTCGAATCCAGGTGGTTGTTCCACATACACCTTTTCTTCAAGGATACCATTTAGAAAAGCACTTTTGACATCCATCTGGTATACCTTGAACCTTTTGTGTGCAGCATATGCTAAGAACAACCTTATTGCTTCTAGTCTGGCTACGGGTGCAAATGTTTTATCAAAATCAATGCCTTCTTGTTGATTATAGCCTTTAGCTACTAATCTGATTTTGTTTCTGACTACTTCACCATTCTCATCTTGTTTATTTTTGAACACCCATTTTACACCTATTACTCCTTGGTGTTTGGGTCTGTCCACGAGATATCAGACCTCATTTCTTTTGAACTCATTAAGTTCTTCTTGCATTGCTGTTATCCAATCTGCATCTTGTAATGCTTCATGAGCATCAGATGGTTCAATGCGAGATAGAAAGCAGCTTAACAAGGCACTTTCTCCATGCATTCTTTTGGTCTTCACACGATCTGATGGGTTCCCAACAATCTGTTCTAGTGGATGATCTTGTATCCATCTCCTTCTCATACTCATCTCTTCATCAGATATCTCAGGATCAGATTGATCTGTTGGTTCCTCAAATTCAGGGTGTGTTGTTGATGATGTTTGGAATGGATTGTCATCTGCTTCTACTTCTGGATTTAGATTTTCAGGTTGATCATCATCTGCAATGACTGTTTCATTGTTTTCAGGTGGTGATCTGTTTTCATCCATTTCATGTTGGATTATTCCCCCTTGCCGTATGATTTCATCAGCAATAGGTGGAGTAATGATCTCTTCATCATCACTTTTTGAGTTCCAGATTAGAATTTCTTCTAGTAAAATCTAATTCATTTTTCTTGTAGTCATCTGGTTTTCTATCTGTTTGTCATCTAGTGACCTGTACTCAACAATAAACTCATCAACAACAACATGAGGTGTTACCTCCACAATATGAGAGTTCTTATTATAGACTCGATAGGCTTTACTGACATCAGAATATCCTAGAAATATTCCAGGATCATTTTTACTATCAAAAGTCTTCAATTGAGATTTCCCATTATTATGTATGTAACACAAATAACCGAAAGTGCGAAAGTAAGAGAGCTTAGGCCTTCTATTGTTCCAGATCTCATATGGTGTCTTTCCATGTCTGAGTGTAATTGATGATCTGTTTTGAGTGTAGCAGGCTGTGTAAATAGCTTCTGCCCAGAATTTCTTGGGTAGATTGGTAGCATTTAGCATAGTACGGGCTGCTTCTTTTAGTGATCTGTTTCGCCTTCCAACAACTCCGTTCTGTTGAGGTGTTCTAGCAGCTAAAGTTTGATGAGTTATCCACATCTTATTGCAATATGCTTCAATCTTTTGATTTAGAAATTTTGTTCCTCGATCTGTTCTGAAAGTAGCTATATTCATCTCCTTCTGTTTGGTGATCTTGTGTAGAAAATCGGGCAATTTGACTAGTGTGTCTTTCTTCTTTAACAGAAAGATGACCCAAGTGAACCTTGAGTAGTCGTCTATGATTACTAAGGTGTATTTTCTCCCATTTATGCTTAGTGGTTTAACTGGTCCAAACAGATCCAGATGCAAAAGCCCCAGTGTTCTTGATATTGAGTGAGCTGTTTTGATTGTAAAGGATGATCTGGTATGCTTTCCAACTTGACAAGCATTACATATATGATCTTTAACATAGACTTGATCTGGTAGGCCTTCCACCAGTTTCTCTTTTGCAAGCTTGTTGATTGATTTGAAGTTTAGATGACTCAATCTCTTGTGCCATAACCAGCTTGTTTCTGATACAATTTTAGTAACTAAGCAGGTCTCGATCTGGATTGTCCACTGGACAATATATAACCTGTCCTACAATTTTCCGGTAAGGAGTATCTCATCTCATTCCTTGTTCTTCACAAAGAAGTTGTTAGTATCAAAGACGATCTGATTTCCACTTGCACAGAATTGACTAACCGAAAACAGATTGTGGCTAAGACCCTCAACATATGATACATTTGAGATAGTAGTCTTCCCAACCTTTACATTTCCATATCCTCTGGTGTATCCTTTTGAGTTACATCCAAAGGTGACCTTTGGTCCTGGTTGTTCAATGTAATCTGATAGTAAGTTCTTGTTGCATGTCATGTGCTTCGAACATCCACTATCAATTATCCAGATTGTTCCTCTTGCTATCTTGTTTCTTCTTGCAGTCTTCTGATCCTGTAATTAGTTAAGCTTAGCTACCCTTCAGCGTTTGGGTGCTTCGAACAATCCTTTCTTAATGGGTAATGTCACATTGACATTCTTTATCCTGTTGACATTTTTGTTGGGTAATGTCCTGTTGACGTTCTCTTTCTGCGCATAATCTGCTTCAGTGTAGTGAGCTGGTTGATCCTTTGTTTGGTTGTATTGTCTGTACCCTGTTTCTTTTATCATCATCTTCTGTGGACGACCTTTCTTGTTCTTCAGATCTATTACTTGATCTGGTATTTTCTTTCTCTCTGGTACGAAGCTTGTAGTTCCCGAAGGTTTTTCTGAGTGACCTGGATATCCTAATCCAGATGTGCCCTTTTGTTGAAGACTGATTAGCAGTTTAGCACGCTCATCACTTTTGTAGATCATTTCTTTGCCTTTCCTTATTCTTTCTTCGGCAACATTGTTTCTTGTGATGAGATCTTTAACCTTTGAGTTTTGTGAGTGAATCTCTTTATCTCTTCCTTTGATCTGTTCTTCCAGATCAGTTATTTTAGCAACAAATTGGATGTTTGCTGTGCTCAATATCTGTTTAGATTTCTTCAGCCTATCATTTTCTTCCACAACTTCTCTAAACAGTCTCTTGATGCTTGGATAGCTCTTGAACATCTCATTAACTTCTTCCCATGAGTATTCTGATTGATTTTCTATTTCCTGTTCCAGATCATGATCATTTGAAGAGTTGGTATTGCAAGAATTTACCTCGACTTCATCCAGGCCGTTGTCTAGTCCCATATACCATTCATCCCAGCTTTCTTCTTCATTAGCATAGAATGCTTCATCATTCTCTGATGTGCTATCTGAGAAATGGCTTCAGCTGCCTGATTCTTCTTCAGCTAGCATGGCCTTGCATTCATATTTGAGCTTTCGATCTCTTTTCGCTCTTAACTCTTCTCTTTGGCTTTTGGACAGATCAGGACAATCTGTTTTGAAGTGACCTGTTCTACCACAACCAAAGCAGGTATAATCTGGTGAGTTAGATATTTTTGAGGATTTACCTATCTGTTGTTTTGACTCATCCTTGCTATCAGATCGATCATTGTCGCGTTTCTTGTAGAATTTGTTTTTGTTATCTTTGTAGAAACGTCTGAATTTCTTCGATCTGATCTCCATCTTGTCCATATGTTTAGCAATCATTGCAAACTCTTTTAGCAGTTTGTTATTGCCCTTCTCTTCATCTGGTGCAATAGATTCAAAAAGTTCATCAGTTTTGCTCTTCGCTTTGAAGGCTACTTCTTTGTCCTTCTTTAAACTACTTTCTGCCTTTTTGGACAGATGATCTGGTCCACGAATTCTTTGGACATCACATTCATGACCTTCAGTAGAGAGTTCATTGAAGTCAGCACGAAGTGGTTGCATTGCAGCGTATATCTCCCAGCTAGGTGGAAGTGCTCTGAGTACTTTCATGTTTTTCTCTCTTTGAGTATATTTGTTCTTATTGAATGCTGATATCTCAAGTTAGATTCCAGTGAATCTCATTTTCATTTGCTCAAGGGTTTCGCCTGGTTTCATTTTGAATTCATAGTATTTATTGCAGGCAAGTGACAGCTTGTTTTCAATCATGACTTCAGATCCTAGACAAAAGTCTCTTAAGGCTTCCCACATCTCTTTGGCAGTATCTAGATCTTGGATTTTGGCCAGATGTATGCCTTTGATTGTGCTAGATATGATTCCTTTAGCAAAGTCATCCAGATTGGCTTCGCGACGTTCCTCTGTAGTATATTTTCTTGGATCTTTAGGAACTATCTGTGTAGTTACTCCTGTTGAAGTAGTTACGGTCTTTTCTTCAGTGATCTCTAGTGGACCTTCTTCAATTACTTTCCACATCAGATAGTGATGAGCTTTGAGTGCTGTTTTGATTCTGAAACTCCATTCTCTATATCCTTGGATGGAGAATTCTTCACAAGCCCTAACAACAGAAGATTCCATATCAGATAGTATGCACGTAAATGAAAGTAGGTTTTCCTAGATCTATTCAAGTTGACCACGCAGGTACTTGTGAAACAAAACAATGGTCTTATGAACCACTGCTCTGATACCACTTGTTTACACCAAATACAAACTTTTCAGTTTACTTGGTTGATTATTAGAGAGTTTAAGCTATTCTTAAACAAGAAATTGCTCGGCAGATGACTGACTAGATTGATAGACAGATCGATAGCAGGTTAATCCAAACAGATTGCTCTCCAGTGTAAATATTTAGACGATAATAAAAGTAATCTTATTACTTTCTAAGTATTGAGTGTGTGTGCGGAAATATGGTGGACTTAGTTGGTGCTCTTATATAGAAAACCTTAATGATTAATCAGATTGACAAAGCAGGTTGATTGAGATGCAGTCTATATGGAAGTGTAAGGAGTTAGAATAAATAAACAACTGAAAATAGATTTGCAGAAAGGTAAATGACACAGTTGTTTAACGTGGTTCGGGAAATCCCTACGTCCACGATCTGATCAAAACTAGACCAGATTATCCACTATTTGGATACTCTTCTTCTTTATACTCGTGGAGAACGAGTCACAAGTCTCAAACACAATCTGGTTGAGACTTATGCACGAATGAGGGTCGTGTCCCTTTACAACAGATTACCTCTACGTTACCACTAGAAAACTACTAGCTAGCAGGGTGATCTCATTTCTCTCGATAAGACAGACTTGAATCGAGGTTGGGTTGATGTCATTTAGAATCACAAACAGTTTGAAGTCTTGAGTCTGATGTTGAGATTGATTGCTTGAGAGTGTTTTATCGATGTAGCATCTATCGCCTCCAGACTTTGAACTCCAAATATATATAGGCTTTGAATTTGAAATTCTAGCAGTTGTTGATTGGTGTGTGATTGATTGTAGATTGCCAATCAATGATGTCCATCATATCTGTTCTTGCCTTGTAGAAACGTTGACTCAATCCTCTAAGTATGGAAAGCAGATCGCTAACAGTTACTTTCCTTCTTCGTGTCAATCAAGGATTCTTCTTCCAAATCCTATTGGATGGACTTCAATATTGACGTGGCAGGTGGATATGATGTGTAGAGTAGGGGTGTCACGGTACAGTATACCTTACTAAAATTGTCATACCTTATACCTTACATTTACGTTCGGTATTAAAATTTTCATACCGTTACCTTACCATACTTTTCGGTATACCTTAGTTCGGTATACCTTACTTTCGGTATGATATTTTTACATACCTATACCTTACCTTATTTTCGGTATACCTTACCTTACTTCGGTATACCTTTCTTACACGGTATACCAAAACTTATTTACTTTCGGTATATCTTACCTTAATTCGATATACCTTTTTTTTGCGATATACCAGAATTTATTTATAATGAAAATCACCTTAAACAAGGTCTAACATATAAAAAACATAAAGTATTATTTTTTAATAACATAATTTATGAGATAAACCACTAATATCATATAATTAATTACAATATATTAACTAACTATATTATTGTATTTTCATATAACTAATTAACTAGATTTAGGCATATAATTATAATTATTTTGATCATTTATGTATGATATATTATAAAAATAATAATATTTTTTCATTAATTATATATTACAACTTATATTATATTTAGTAACTAATAGATCTTCTAATTATATCATAATTATTTAGTTATGTAACAATATATATATATATTAGTTTATCGTTATTATTTAAGATAATAAGTAGTATATAAGTTATTGTTCAATCTTTTTAATTATCAATAAATTCACATGTTTTTGTAGTTTGTCATTCATATTTATTAATTATAATTCATAATTTATGAATAAACAATTTTCTTATAATTCAAATCGAATATATATGTACATGTAATATTATAAATATATGTGTATATATATATATATATATCGATATATACCAAAATAACGGTATATACCAATTTTTTCGGTATATACCGCGGTACGGTATATGACGGTATATCTCGGTATTTGGAAAAAGTATACCTTTACCTTACCTAAAAGTTCGGTACGGTATGATACCTTATCAAAAATTTCGGTATACCTTATATTCGGTATTTTTCGGTACTGTAAGTACGGTATACCGTTTTTTCGGTAAATTTTGACAGCCCTAGTGTAGAGTGATGTCATATGGTGGTTTGATAACTCTGTCGATCTAGTGCTTCGTTGTGATCATCAATCTGGTCGGTGATCTGGTCGAAGACTGTCATTGCAGATCGATTTCTTCTTTTTGAAAAATGTCTTGGTCTTCATCCTCGACAATTATAGAAATGACTTCTATAGGAATAACTCCTTTTTATGCTAAGTCATCTCCTAACCTGTTCTCTATCAGAATTCACTTTTTGCGTAGTGATCTGTTAACATGTAGAACAGTTCAACTCTAATTAAAGCTTTAAAGACTAAGTGTGTTTCGAGAGATCATCATCAAAACCAAAATACTTCGGGGTTCCCAACATGTAGTCATTTATTGTGTTTAGATGTAGCATGTAGGGATGTCTTAGTTTTCATTTTTAGATTGTTTCTCATATGAACCATCTCTTTTATATATATATATATATATATATATATGGATAGTTCTCGTGAGAATGATTGTTAACATTAGAATTAAGAATCCATTGATCCTAATAGTTTCAATGGTTAAGATTAATCATATCATATTTAAAAATATATATATTTAAATAAAAAATATGTGAAAAGGGTAAAATGGGTAACATAATCTACCCAAATTAATACTCTTTCCGTCTTACTTATAATGGTACAATTTTTTTTTTCTGTTTGTCTCATTGATCTTGACACATTACCAAAAATGGGTTGATAATAGTCTAAATAATTAGTGCATAATCTTATTAACTTACATTTAATTAACGAAAATGTGAAAATTTGAATTTATAATCAAATATCCAAAACATTAGTTTATATAAATTTCTTAAAAAAAGATTAAAATATTTATTATTACATACTTAACAATTTGCATTAAATTCCGTGCCAAAAAAAACGTGTCATTCTAAGTGGGACGGAGGGTGTACCATTTCTCTATACTCTCTCATTTCTTATATTTTCTCTCTACGTATCTTTCCTCCCTTTCTCATTCTTCTCTCATCTTTCCTCTCTCATTTCTATCTAATTCTATTTTCTCTCTCTTTTCTCTCTCTCTCTCTCTCTAAATATATACATATATATATGTATCACTATTACTCAAGACAAATCACTTTTTAGGGTTACGAAAAACCCGTAAGCAAAGATGAATCAAAACAACGTTTAATTAGTCGCATATACTAATGTCATCGTCAGAGAATAAGAAATAACTAATTTCCGAGATCTCGTTCTAAGCAAAAACATGTAGAACTTATCTCACTGTGAAACCTCTCAATATATATACGCAAAGCATATGAATTAGCTTATACATACTGATATCATTCTGTGGGCTAAGGTCAGCTCTCACATCAAATGATACTGCAGCTTTTACTGACTAGACTGTCCATGTCTGTCTAGACTATGAGCTTTATAATACGAAGGACCCGACTATGTTACCTTCTGTGATCATCGATCCACCACACAGTCTACAATTGTAGTAATCGGACTCGTTTGCAATTCAATATATAAAGATAATAAATAACAAATCAATGATAGAAACCTTTATTCCCATTAAAGTGAAATTGAAAACAAGTTTGATACATCCTCTAAGCATAAAGCATGCTTTGAGGTATACAAACCCTATCAATCTCCCACTTATACTCAAACATTCTTTAGAGTATACAATCTGTGTGGCATGACATTACAAATATCCCACTTCTACCTAGACCAGGTCCCATATACGTCTCCCCCCAAATCCCTCTAAGTGCTTCTCGAATGTTTTACCGTTCAGGGTTTTTGAAGGATTAGTCAGGTTGTACTCCGACGTTACTTTGGACACTACTCTTTCTCGCCTCTGCACTATATCTTAAATGATACGGTACTTCCTATCGATGTGTTTACTTGCCTTGTGGATCCGTGGTTTCTTTGAGTTTGCCACTCCTCGTGTCACGTCCCCATTTCACTTCTCTAAGTAAAATCGAGGAAAACGTGACTAAAAGGAAAATACGGAAAATGAAAATGAAACGACAACATTGATAAACGGATCACACGTGAAATATACATCAAAGAGGAGGATTCTGATAGGGTTGTGAGACCGAAGTCCCATACATCAACAAGAACTTAACGGAAAGTCATCAGGGAATAAAAACAACGTCTAGTAATACGAACAAGACTCGTACAAGTCTGGAAAATACATAGCTTGAAAACAAGACAGATAGCTAAAAGTTCTTGGGTCAAAAACATAGTCTGGCAGCGGAAACTGGATCAATGTCTAGATTTACATGTATGACGACATATAAACCACCGAGAGTAAAACAACAAAAGTTTGACAAAACCCACTGCTGAGCCTTCCACTTCGTCATCACGACTTAACCTGCACATTTATAAATATATGCAGGGCTGAGTACGAAAGTACTCAGTAAACACATGCCGAAATCACATTCGTACTGATATATTTGCAATTGCCGTAATACAGTGCAACATAGGGATTTTTGTCGCTAAAGAACCTATGTTCACTAAATTCTTTTGTGATCTTAAAAAGTTTGACTGGCCAGTCTAAGTTCTGGAGTAATCAAACATATCTGTAATTCTGTGTGTCGGGAAAGTGGCCACTTTCCGCGAACACTGAACCGGCCAACCCGCTAAGATGACTCACGGTTCTGGTGTACACTAGCTTCCAAAGATAAAGATCTTTAAAAGCCCGAAATCGATTAAATATCAACAGATACGCATCATACCAAAATATAAACATTTTCGACAATGCAATACTTCATAACATTTGAAATTCTAAGCATTCTAAAACGAAAATCATACTTTTGGTACAACGCATACGATTTTGATTTGTAAAAGAAAGCCTACCTGAGTTGCTTCTCCGTCTAATGACAATCTGGTTTTGATCGACTGGGGTTCCCTTTCGCTGATCCTTAATCGAAGTTAAGAGGGAAATACTCTTCGTGAGTATGTAATTTATTTCATCTAAAAATATATGAAATAATATTCTATTTGCCTTATCTAAGCAAAATGAAATAATATACTATTATTTCATAATTTATTCTACTAATTACTCAATTTGGAATTGAGTTTATAGTTGTTAAAGCAACTCATTATTGAAAAGTTCCAATAATCATCTATTTATCGAATTACTGAATCTTTCTAATATACATATTCTCTAAGTCATTCTATCTAAGTATGACTCTATAATTAGTCGAAAAATTTTACTCGAATTAATTCAATTATCTATTAAGAAATTCGGAATCCAACTAAAAATCTCATGTCTTATTTATAGGCTGGTTTGACTTGATTGCTAAAACTTACCCAACTAATTGTCTCTAAATTTGGATGTAATATAACAATTAAAATCTTAAGATTTAAATCTTAGTTGGTTCCAATTTATTTTATCGAGGCTCACAAAGTGAAACGAAATATTAAGTTCGTCAAAACGTTTTATAACCCGATTAGATTTCTATTTATCTCATAGCCCAGCCCGTTTATTTTATTTGGCCCAAACTTGATTCCCATGTTGGGCCCAACTTATTAATTAGGTCTCAGCCCACAAAATGATTTGTTGGCCCATCTGTTCTATTCACCATCGGCCCATTCATTCTAAATCACAAATTTGCCTAACCATTTTGTTTTCACAATCAGAACAATCCCTAATTCACTCTACTCGACTCCTCCTCCTCCCCTCTGCCTCACCTTCATGTTCTTCCCCTCAAACCAGACACTCTCTGCTTCTTCCTCGTTCGCTCGCTACTGTCTCTTCTTCGCTCGCTCGCTGCTGTCTCCTCCTCGCTTGCTCGCTGTCGTCTTCCTCCTCGCTCGCTCGCTGTCGTCTTCCGCTTGACTCTCGCTACTTCAACACCATAAGGTGATCTTTCCCTCCCATTTCTATTTCCAGACTCTTAGCATTTAAATCTAAATTTTCGGTTTTGCAATCTTAGGTTTCAATTTCTATTATTGATTTACCCCTTTTGTATTCCACAATTTTCATCTCGAATCTGCATGTTTAGTTCTGGGCATTCACTCTGAAATTGTTTCTAAATCTTTTAAATTTCTTATTTTCTGTTTTCATCCCACGATTTGTAGCTAGGATTAGTCGGTACTGGGCTCGTTGGAGCTGTTTCATTTCTGTAAACCCTGGCTTCTTCTTTTCTAGATAATCTCTTAAATTTTGTTCTTATTTTACCAGGTCTATTTAAGATTCAAGGCTCTGTTTTATAAGTTTTTAATCGCTTACTGACTGGTTTATTCTTGTTTTGACTGAGGAACACCATACTTTGGTTGCTGGTCCGAAATTGGGTTGGCTCGTGGTAGGGGTTCTGGAATTCTGTTGCAGTGTGAGGTAGTTTTCTTTACTCTTAATTCTGACATTATTATTTGTTGGGTTGGGTTCTTAGAGTGTTTTAAATTCCTAATTGTTTCATCCCTTCTGCTTGTTGGTTAACCCTTGGGTGCTACGGGTTCTTTTTGTGGAGAGGAGTTCTGCTGTTTCTTGGGTTGAGCAGCTTTACTTAAGTTAAGTTCTTAGTTTATTCTCTGTTATTTCTCTACTTTTCTGTTTATGATTATGCATTCTGAGATTCTCTGCATTAGTTGGTTGTTTTATTGGTTTCAAAAAAAAATGAATTCTGAATTGGTCCTAACATTCCATTTGTTGAGCTTGCATCATGTGCTTTAAATAATTTGCAGGGTGTAAATTATGGGATTTCATAACAGATGCAGTTCTTCGGAACTTCTGACTGAAAACGAAGGTATCTAGGTTTAGGGTCATGCTTTAGATGGTTAAGTCTATGTCTAAGATGCATTAATGTTCTAAGTTCCTTATGTGGTCAAAAATCTGACTCTGAATCTTACAATATAAACTTCTGAGTGAATTTCTGAAATTCTATATATACAGCAGCTCCTATGTTCTGGATTATGAAGCTACAATTAAAATATAAACTTCTGCATGCTTAACACAAATTTTAGACTCTTAATAGCACTGTAACGAACACTAACTAAATGTTTAGAGTCTAAGTTTACCTTAGTATCTCTGTGGTTTCTGAATGGGAATAACTTCTTGGGGTGTGGGTAGAACTGATCTGATTGCTCTAGTGAATGAGAACTGAATGCTTTGAAAACAACATAGAGAAGTGTTTCAGTTTGAATCTTGACACTAAACTGAAAAGATGAAACTATGGTTACCTGACTGCTTCTAAAACTGGAGTTAGGGTTATTGAAATGGCTTCCTTCTGGTGTGGTTTTATGGCTGCGTCTGTGCTTGTGTGAGTGAAACAGGGTGTTGAAGTGGTAGAGGAATGAGAGCTTGTGTGCAGGTTGTGATAGAGATGAAGGTGAAGAGTGTTGAGGTAATCTATATGGGGAGTGTTTCTTCTTTTAAGTTGAGTTGTAACGTAAGGGTGATTGTAATGTAGAGAAGAGTTCTACTTAATTGCATTGTATACGCAGTAGAACTACTGTTACCAACCATATAAGTCTTCTAAAATCCTTACTCTACTTATCCTATGTTACAGCTATATCTCAAGTGCATTGATTTAAAATCTGAATTGTTGACTTCAGAGGTATAATATATAAATGTGGCAAATCTTATATGGTGCAGGGAAAGATTGTGAAGTGTGAAAGAGGTGCAGCTCGATACACTGCCTTGCTGCCTTGCACTCCTTTTTGCCTTCACTTCTTCTGCTCCCTTTCTATACATAACTGGGGCAGCAGGGAGTTGAGTCAATGGGGAAGGTGCAGTGCAGTAAATTCTCCATAACTCCTAAGCAATAAGAATCTGCTCGGCAGATTTGTTTTCCCTATTTCTCTCCTTTTTAATCTATGTTTCTAGCTGTAGAGACTATGCTTTTCCTATAACAAGTCCATTGTTGGACAGTTTCAAGTGTGAAACTGAAGTTTAGTCATTTATGTAAGTACATAAACGTACTTTACTCAATGTAGATGATTAGTATTGTATACATACTTTATTACATTGCCAATAGCATCATTCTTCCTAATCTAATTTGTTTTATCTCTTAAACTCTAATTGTAAGATTAAAGTATAGAATATTATTGAAACATTAGTATACTAATCTTGTAAGTACACAAATTCAATTGTATTTATCAACAACTAATTAATAATACAAACCTTAATCCTTAACACAACATAACTCTATAAAAGTGAAAGCATATACTCCTCTATAGTGTATAATCTACACTACTAATTGTTAAATCCTAGCTAAGAATTTAATTAACACCTCCATCTTTAATTAACGAGTACACACCCAAAATAATTATTTTGCTCGTTACTTGAATTAGTCATCACTGCAATCTACACAATTAATCTAAAGACTATACTGTGCGTGTAAACGATTATCACGAATATCAATTTGCTAATTGACAAAATACGAGTTATAGAACGAAATTTTATTATCCCGATTTCTTATACACGATAATTAATAGAAGACATTTCACGGGTCATTACACCTCGAATCCCGGTCTATCTGAAAATCAGAATTTGTATAACCCAAAGGACAAATGATGTCTTTCTAGTAAACCAAACAACACTCCTTAGTCCATTTAAGGTACTTGAGTATGTTCTTTACTGCAGTTCAATGAACTTTTCCTAAGTTAGATTGATATCGTTCTTCCTTGCCTATGGCATAACCGATATCCGATATATTGTATATAATAGCATACATTAGACTACTTACTGCAGAAGCATAAGGTACTTGTCATATCTCCTATATCTCATCAGGTGTCCTAGAACACATGTCCTGAGAAAGGATGATTCCATGTCTAAAGGGTAGGAAGCCCTTCATGGAATCCTGCATATGAAAGCATCTAAGTACCGTCTCAGTATCAGATTCTTGAGATATGCACAATATTCTCTTTATTTTGTCACGAATGACCTTGATCCCTAGAATGTGTCCTGCTTCTACCATATCTTTCATATCAAATAGACTAGACTGATATGCTCTAACGTCCGACAACAACTAATTTACACTTCTGATTAAGAGGATGTCATCAACGTATAGCACCTCACACTTCTTGTACACACAGCTTTTGTCAGGGTACTGATCAAATCCATATGACTTGATAACCTGATTGTAATAAAGGTTCCATGACCGTGAAACTTGCTTAAGTCCATAGATGGACTTCTTAAACTTTCGCACCATGTGTTCCTTTCATTGAATTGCATATTCTTCAGGTTGTTGCATATGGATATTTTCTTCAAGACTTCCGTTTAGGAAAGCTGTCCTCACATCCATTTTCCATACTTCCCAATCCATATGGGCGGCAATTGACAAGAGTATATGTATATACTTGAGCATGAATACTGGTGAGAAGGTATAGCCCTTTGCCACTAGTGTAGCTTTGAAGACTACGGCATTTCCGTCGGGTCATCGTTTGCGTTTGAAGACCCATTTACTCCCTATGGTTTTGCAGCCATCGGGAAGATCAACTAGCTCGTATACTTCTTTGTCTACCATGGAATGCAGTTCAGACTCCATTGCCTCTTCCAAGATGTGACATTCCTTGTCTTGGACAGCCTCTTTGTAATTCCATGGGTTCGATTCATCCAGGCTAGACAGAGTCAAATGCCTCTCCCTCTCCAATGAATCGTTCGGGTTGACGAACAACCTTCCCACTAAGACGAGGCTCCACTAATAGTGGTATTTGGGTTGGTGCTGGTGGCGGTTGTGATTCTTATGAATTTGAAAAAGCTATAGTGCTCATTTCCTCGAGAACTATCTCGCACCTGGACTTGTGGTTGTTCACATAGTATTCTTCTAGAAATTGAGCGTGAGAGCTAATCACGACCTTTCAATCTCTGACACTATAAAACTCCCACCCTTTTGTCTCTCTAGGATAGCCTATGAACAAACACAAAGTTAGTACGAGGTGCCAACTTGTCAGCGTCCTTTTCTAGCACGTGTGCTGGACGATCTCACACCTTGAGATGTCTTACACTAGGCTAGTGCCCGGTCCACAACTCAATTAGTGTCATAGGGACAAACTCAATGTGTAAATTGTCGTTTCTAGGGAATATCCCCAAAACGAAATGGGAAACTCTACATAACTCATCATGGATCTTGTTGGTCCCGAAAGAAGGTAAGGTTTGGTGTATGCGGGTGGGGGAGGGTGGGAGGAAATACACCAAATACAAACTTTTCAGTTTACTTGACTAATTAACTTAGAGAGATTAAGCTTTCTCGTAGGATATTGCTCAAAGTTGACGGAACAAATCGATAACCAGATCGATAAATGATCTGTCCAGTCAAAGTCTCTCTTGTGAGTTACGTTAAGCTGATACAAAGAGTGATCTTGTTATATAACAAAATGTAGTGTGCGAAATATGGTGGACTTAGTCTGTTGCTCTTTATTAGAAAACCTTTTAGAAAATTTAGCCGAGCAAATTAAAAGATTGATTAAAGGCAATGCAGTTTGAATGCTTGTGCTGGTTAGTGAATAAAACAACTGAAAGTAAAGCTGCGTAAAGTAAATAACACAGTTTTTTTACGTTGTTCGGGAAACCCCCTACGTCCACGGTCCAATCCAAACTAGATCGAATATCCATTACTAAGATACTCTTTTCTTTATTCTTGCTGAGAACGAGCCACAAGTTCCAATCACAACTAGATTGAAACTTATGCACGAATAAGGGTCGTTTCCCTTTACAACTTGCAGTTAAAACTGCTACAAGGTACCTTCACGTTAATCCACTAGAAAACTACTAGCTAGCAAAGATAACTTCCTTCTTCTCTCGATAAGAAAGACTAAAATAGAGTGGTGTGATTTCGATCAGGAACGACTTAGAGCTCGGTCTGGAATGTAGAAATCTCCTCGTTGAATGCTTCAAAGATTGAGTTGATTTATTGGCAGAGTAACAGCTTGTGAAAACTTGAGCTTGATTGTCTGTTGTGCATCGTACTCTTCCAGACTTGATTCCAAGCTTTTATAGGTGTAGAATTTGAAATTCTAACCGTTGAATCTTCATTGGCGTATGATAAATTTTGATTGCTAGTTAAGGGATATGAATCCCAAAAAATCTCCTCTTTCCTTGTATGAAAGGTTGACTGAATCCTTTGATTATGGAAAATTGATGGTTGATGATCTCTTTCCTTTCTTCACGCTTCAATTGATTCTCCTTCCATTCTTGATCTCTGATTGATTTGACTTTCCTTTTGCTAGAGATCTGATCACGTGGCAAGTGATGTGGAATTCATTCTAAGTACATTGGGTAACCAGAATGTATACTAGATGAATTAGGTGCTCTGCTCCAGGTTAGGTTCTCTCTCCAAATGGTAAGATAAATCTGGTTTAGATGGTCTGGATCAAAACATGCCTCCAAAGAGTGTTGACAAAAGTTGGGTCAATATGCTCATAACTAGATTGAGTGACCTTCGAGCAGATCATCTGCTTGCAATAGGTGTGCTGGTCTGCTTCCTTGAACACAAGATTAACCAGATGACTTTTCTATAGGACAGAACACTAGGAAGTGTTAAGTCCTTTACAACTTAAGTCATCAGCTAACCTGGTCTAACACTTGTTCTCTATCAAATTCACTTTATAACATAGTGATCTGGTACATCCAGAACAAGTTGAATTTAGCAAACAAAATGTAAATCTAAGTGGGTTTCAAGAGAACATCATCAAAACTAAATTTTGTGAGGGGTTCCGAACACCCCTTTTTGATGATGTCGAAACCATACTTTACAATAAGATTAATTTGGTTTTAAATACCAAATGGGTTAATAATTCGTTATTAGATCATAAAGAACATCAACATTAATCTAGTTCTGGACAAAAGGTAATTGTCATCACATAACCCACTGTTGGGAACCCTAAATTTAGTTTTGATAATGGTCCTTCGAAACACACTTAGATGTTTTATAGTTTTAAATTGTTCTACGTGTTAAACAGATCACTAGAGATAAAGTGAATTATGTCATGGAACAGATTAGGAGATGACTTGATATGTAAAGGAAATATTCCTAAAGAAGTGAATCTCAACTTAGTATAGGATGAAGGTCAAGATTTCACGCCAAAAAGGAATCGATCTGCTGTAACAGACAGCGACCAGATCGATGACCAGATCGATGCCTACAATGAGGAACCAGAACGATTGAGTCATCAAACCTCCAGCTGACATCATCCTACACATCATATACTCTTGCCACGTCAAGATTAAAAGTCCATCCAACTGGGATTGGAAAGAAGATCTTCGGCTAACACATAGAAGGAAAGAGACCGTTAGCAATCTGCTTTCCATAACTCAAAAGATTGAGTCAACCTTTCCTATATGGCAAGAACGGATATGATGGAAATCATTGATTGGCAATATACCATCTATCTCATGCCAATCAACAACGGCTAGAATTTCAAAATTCAATGCCTATATAGTTGAAGTTAAAGATCTGGAGATACACAGAACGCACGCGAGCTATACTGTTGTCATACCTTCAAGCAATCAACCTGCTATCCAGACTTGGAGCTTCAAGAACTGTGATTCTACATCACACCAACCCATCTCGATTGAAGTCTGTCTTGTCGAGAAGAAGCAGATCACCTTGCTAGCTAGTAGGTTTCTAGTGGTAACGTAGAGGTAATCTGTTGTAAAGGGACACGACCCTTATTTCGTGCATAAGTATCTCTCTAGCTGTGATTGATACTTGTGACTCGTTCTCCACGAGTATAAAGAAGCAGAGTATCCTAGTAGTGGATAATCTGGTCAAGTTTTGACCAGATCGTGGACGTAGGGATTTCCCGAACCACGTTAAACAACTGTGTACTTTACATTCCTGCATATTTAATTTCTGTTGTTTATTATTCTATATCTTCCACACTAGCATTCGATCTGCATCTCAATCAATCTCTTTAACAATCTGGATAATCTCTAAGGTTTTCTAAACAAGAGCAATCACTAATCCACCATTATTCCGCACTCACTAAACACTTAGAAAGTAATAAGTTCACTCTTATTATTAGCTAAGTGTTATCACTAAGAGAGTAATCTGTTTGGACTAAAACTGCTATCGATCTGTCTAGTCATCTTCGAGCAATTTCTTATACAGAATAGCTTGAACTCTCACATAACTTGTCAAGTAAACTGAAAAGTTTGTATTTGGTGTATTCCCCCCCCCCATACACCAAACCTTGCTCTTTCGGGACCAACACCCACAAAATATATATATCAGATGAGGTCAAGGTGAGTTACAACATAGGTCCAAAACAAAACCAAAACTAAAGACAACAGATAGTATAAGATAAATAGAATCAAGAGAACCATCTGGCAACTCCTCCTTTCTTCATCTTCTCTCTCTGCGTATCAGAGGTTAGCTGTACACTCTCATATATCCCATCTTGTACTCTGGCATAATTGGGATCATGATTATGAATCTTGTAGCCCTTAATCTTGTCTACCTGATTGATATAGTTGAGAATATATGTCTTATCAGGTATATTGCTTCCTGGGTCATCGGGCATACCATAAACTCCCTTGCGGGTGCCTTAATTTAGATTTTAGCATTCTCGGTAGCTGATCAGATCCTCTGTGTTAGGTATTTTATTCTATTATTCCTTATGTTGAACCTAACATGTGTGTTTTTGTGTTCTTCACAGGTTAGATGTTGAACTCGCTGTTATGCTCAACACCGAGTTGTCACGTGGACGTTGACTTGGTGTAGGAGTGAGAATGCACGAAGAACTGAGTTGACCGAGTCATAAGGAGAAGACCGAGTAGTGGAAGGCAGTTGAGAGTTTGACGTTTTTAGTGGAGTTCTGTTTCCATGTTTGTCAGAGGTCACAAACTGCCCAGGCGATTCTTGCGGAGCACGACAGCGGTTGAGAGATTCAAGGAAGACATGGGCTGGCAGTTACAATCCTATGAAGTCCAAGCCCATGCGTTATCTCTATATATATTGATATCGTTTTTAGTTAGAGAGATACATTTTTTGCAGATTTATTTCGTAGTTTAGTGAGTGTGATCCTAGTCTTGTAAGATCACGCATTTAGTATTTTAGTGAGAAGTGTTGATGTTGTGTGGTCCGAAACATTGTAACAACACAACACTTATTTTGATTATTCTTTTTGGCCGTAAGGCTGCCGTGTAGGTTGTTTGTTAACACAGCCTACACAGAATTATCCCTTGTGTTCTCATTTAGCTTCCGCAACATTTACTTAGAGTAGGTGATACACTTTCACTCTGAACTAGCTCTTTGTCCACAAAGTTTTCCATATATTTTTGGAAGTCTTCAGAATTGGTTGGCTCTTTCAAGAAGTGTCTATTGAGAATGAACCCTTGCTTGAGTGATCTGCTCTCCATTTGGTACCCATGAATCATTGGGTGTCTTCTTCTGTAGAGAAAGATTCCAAGCCATGAAAGGCTTCTTCTTCTTCTTCTTCGACTGTGGTGTAGGCTGGGCTGACTGTTGAGATTGATCTGATCTAGGTGGTGAAAAATGTGCCTGATGAGCTTTATCTCTTGCATCCTATTATGCTGCCCTTCTCTCTCTCTCAGCTTGTTCTTTATAAAATTGTGCCCTAAATATTGGGTCACATGCTTGTTCTTTTCTGACACCAAACAATAAGAGCTAGGTGACTTGGGTACCCTCATCATATGCAATGGGGTTCTTGCCCATGTCAGCTGCTTGTTGTTGGGGTTGATCTGCTGTAGAGATTGTGGGGTCTGGTCTTGGTGGTGTGTATGCCCTTTCTGTGAAATGCTGTTGAGGTTCATATGCTCCTGTACCTCCTGCACCTCCATCTGGACCTTCATCTGGTCCTCCAAGATCTGCACCTCCAAAGCCTCTTCTTCCAGCTCCACCCTTTCCTACGTTTCTAGATCTTTCCCCTTTTTGACATCATCAAATGTAGTCTTGATGAGTGTGCGAAGAGAGTCGATCTCTTCCTTCATCTCTTCGAGCTTCCGCTCGGCATCTGCTTTGAAGTTTAGCAAGAAAGTGATGTTCTAGTCTGAATCACCAATCTTCTTCTCCAGACGACTATCCATTGTGGTAATAGTCTTGTCGTACATCTCCTGATCCTTTTTCATCTCCGCGATCCTGTCCACTTGATATTGAAATTCAGTAGGAGTAAGATATAACAACTCATTAAGGGTTTTGCCTAGGTTCTTCTTCAAGATGTCCAGGCATCGTTCTGCTTCATCAATCAATTCCTTCTCCTTTCCGGCGAAATCATTGACGTTATTGAGAGTGTCCTTGACTCTCTGGTCAATTATTTCTAGCCGTTGATCTGTTATCTCCTGAGTTGTCTCCGCTGCTGCTCTATCATCATCCATCTTCTTATGGAGCTCCTTGACCTGATCCCTAAGCTTCCTTCGCAGGTCTTTGTCATTGACCTATTCCTTTTGATATTGATTGAAATCAGTCAGGACTTGAGTGGCCTTCTCATGGAGGACATTGCAAGTAATATTAATTTGATCTTGGACGCGTAGAGTGATCAGATCGTCAACTTGCAGATTGTTGAACGATTTTTGTTCACTTTCCAGAATCTCCTCCAGATCTATGAAAGAAATGTGTTTGCCCAACTTAGCTACGGTCCCTGGAGTGTACAGTTCATTCATGGCCTCTCCTCCAATCACTTGGCCAACGGGCTCCTCGTCAACTGGATCTAAGTGGATGATGGGTGTCTTCTTCTTCCTCTTCTTAGGCTTCTCTGCCTCCTTGTCACTCCCTAAATTCTCTGTTGGTTGAACTGGCTCAACAGATGGTATCTCTGCTGCAGATTGTGTGGTGGATGAGCTTGGTTGGTTTGCTGCTGGTGCTGCTGTTGATCTGGGCTAGTTTGCTGCACCAGATGTGCTGGGTCAATCTGCTTGGTCATCTCCTCGACCACCCATCTGCACATCATGGTCAGCTTCATCATCTGATCTAGTGACACTTGTATAGAAATCCATTTTGCGGCATAGAATGGTTTCAAGTCAATCTTGAACTGTTTGGCTTCATGTTTAGCAATGGCAATGATTATCTGATGATAATCTGCCCTCATCTCTCCATCAGTATTCACCTGAAAAAAGCTCAATAGAGTAGCCTCTTCCACTTTCAATTCCTCTATCAATCTGGTTTGCAGCAATGCATCAAAGACATAGTATTCATTGTCTTTGATCAGTAGGTACAACTTTACCCGTCGAGCTGCTCCATAGCTCTCTGGTAATAGTTGAATTCTTGAAAAATATCCGAGAACATAATAAATAATTTGCCTCATTCTCCAACAGATGTATGACTTCCTCTGCTTGTTCCTTATTTTCCATCTCCTCATCAACTTCCTCTTCTTCCTCTCCTTCCTCTTCTCCCTCCTCACTGATCTTTTGTAGGTGATCTGGTGAGGGTGTGACAGTTCTGGTATGACATCCTGTGGAGTGTCTTCTTCTGGTTGTTGGGCTTCGTCCTCTTTGAGCTGCTGGAGAGTTTGGTTGGGTTTTCTTAAGCCTTCTCCTCTTCTGTTTTGGTTGTTGAGTAGTAGAAGAGGTTTCTGTTTCCATAGAACTTGCGCGTTTGGCAGATGTCTTCCTCTGTGGATTCTCCTTCGAGACTTTGGGTTCTCCTTTTTCTCTTCTCCTTTTGATGGAGCAACCCATGTAGGGTTAGAGTTTCCCATCTCTAGCAATTGGCCCAGGTGAACTGCATCTTTCACCTTGTTCAGAAGGGCTGGAGTAATACCCAGAGACATCTCCAGCTGGTGTTGGTCTTTGGGTAGAGTGAGCTGGTTATAGAAAGGAATAGCTCCTTCCCATGTTCTTTACTTAAAGAACTTCTCGATCATGTAGCTTAGCTTGGTTGAGTGCCTCAAGTTCCTCTTGACAGAGATAAATATAACTCTATGTCCTTCTCTGGTTTCCACAACCGGTCTTGCTTCCTTGGCTAGCAGATCAAAGAGTATCCTGCACATAAGAAGATTGGGATGAATTCCACATGAGAATTCACAACGATCTTGACCAGATCGAGGTAAACTCTCATGCTTCTATGTCATCTAATATACCTATATATGATTCAGGTAATGAAAATGAAGTTGAAGTCTCATGGGAAGAGGTCAACGAGATGTTCATATGCTACACAAGCATAAAGAAATTATTCTTCGAAGTCATTAAGGAGAATGATTAGTTGAACGAAACAGTAAAGACACTGAGTGAAACAAACACAAAGTTCTTTGTTCAAGTAAACGATCTGGAAGGACAATTCAAGACCAAAGATGCAGAGATCTACTCATTCAACTCAAAGGTTAAAGACTTGATCAACAAGAATGAAGTAGTTGAAGAAAAGTTGAAGAAGACCATGGAAAACATGAGCAAGATCAATAAAAGTCAAGAACGAGCTAGTATGATAATTGATATGCAGAGACGTGGAACCACTGGATTAAGTTATACTGGACAAGCAAGTGTAACCAAGTTCATAACTGAAAGGAAGAATATATTAGATCAAGTTAAAGATTTGAAAAACAAGAAGAATCAGCCCCAGAAGATGATGATGAAAGAAGTAGGAGATAAACAGTATTATCAAATGAAAGGTCAACCTGCTCACTATGTCAAAACTGATGGAAACAAAAAAACAGAAGAAGACTAACAAATCATCAACTAAGAAGACAACTAAGAAGAAGATTAATTGGAATATTGTAGAAATGAACCATCCATCTATCTACAAAGCAATCTCAAGAACAGATAATGTAGGGAGACATATTACCTATTATATTTGTGTTCCTAACACTAGTTAATCTGGGTTCCTAAGGGAACATTTGATACTAACCAAGCACCCATTCATTGAAAGAGTAGTTAAGTGTATGTAATTGCAGGATCGAAGAGCTGCAAGAAGAAGTCAAGTAGCAAAAGAAACCATCTGGATTATTGATAGTGGATGTTCGGAGCATATGACATGTGACAAAAATTCTCTATCAGATTATGTGGAAAGACAAGGTCCACAAGTAACCTTTGGTTGTAACTCAAAAGGTTATACCAGAGGATATGGTAATGTCAAGATTGGCAAGACCACTATCTCCAATGTATCTTATGTGGAGGGTCTTAGTCATAATCTGTTTTCTGTTAGCCAATTTTGTGCTAGTGGTTATCAGATTGTTTTTGATGCTAACAACTATTTTGTGAAGAACAAGGAAGGAGATTAAATTCTTCTTACCGGGAAATTGCAGGACAGATTGTACATTGTGCAATGGACGAACCAGATCGAGACATGTCTACTTACTAAGATAATATCTGAGACAAGCTGGTTATGGCACCAGCGACTTAGCCTTCTGAATTTCAAGTCTATTAATAAGATTGCAAGAGAGAAGCTAGACGAAGGATTACCAGATCAAATATATGACAAAGATCATATTTCTGAAGCATGCCAAGCTGGGAAGCAGACCAAGTCATCTTTCACCAGCAAAGCAGCTCACTCATCTTCTAGGATTTTGGAGTTACTACATTTAGACTAATTTGGCACTGTCAAGCCATTAAGTATCAATGGAAGAAAGTATACTCTTGTTATCATTGATGATTACTCAAGATTCATGATAGAGATGCATTCGAGCTGCCCAACGAGCTGTCCAACAACATGAAGATGGATCCATTGGTTATTCGAAGTGGGCCAATTACAAGGGCTAGAGCTAAGAAGATAAAGGAGTCCATGATGCTTTTCCTAGCTGAAATAAGAGCCCAAGTCCAAGACCAAACTATATTGGGCCAAATCGTAAACCTTGTACAAGTTGAAGTGGGTTGACTTTTACTTGAAGAATGGGCTCATAATATATCAGATTTTTGAAGGCCCAATATGAAGAATAAGGGCTGATTTTCGTGTTTTAGGAGAAGCCCAAAGTAAACATGTTATTTAGTGCATTGAATAAGTTGTAAATGAGTGGCTGTTACAAACTCAAGAGTCACCCATGTTATTTATGCTCTTTTAAGTCTATTTAGGAGTCTTTAGTATAGTTATAAATGTGGGGGTGTCAAGAGTCATATTTCAGCCTATAAATAAGCTTGAAATAATTTGTAATGGGACACTTAAAGATAAACAAATTTGACATTTCCATTGTGAGTTGAAATCTCTTTGTAGAGTTTTTCACTTGTTTTAAGAACTTATCAAGACACTTGAGCAAGGTCTTGTGGCGTTCAACCATACCGAGGTTCTTGGCTGCATATATAGCTAACAGGTCGAGGTTTCTATGCTCTTGGGGGTGATTCATCATTGCAACTCCGGGTTTGATTCATCATTGCTGGATCCCGGCTCATCATTCCCCCCTGCTGAAAAGAATTCGTCCTTGAATTCAGCTCCTCCTCAGCGTCAAATTCATCGACAGGAAAGGGATATAAGTCAGAAACATTAAAAGTATTAGAACACTTATACTCACCTGGAAGATCTATGCGGTAGGCATTGTCATTGATTCGGGCGACCACAGTAAACGGTCCATCTCCGCGAGGCATCAACTTCGACTTCCTCAAGTTAGGGAAGCAACCTGGGCTGAAGTGGATCCAAACCTTATCACCGGGTTTGAATAGTACTTGCTTGCGATGCGTATTGGCTTTGGTGGCATTCTTCGCACCCTGAAGCTCGATCCTATCCTTGATCTTCTTGTGCATCTCTTGAACCTGTTCAGCCCTACGAGAGCCTTGCAAACTCGAAAGATGGTCAATAGGCAAAGGAATAAGATCCGTAAGAGTAAGAGGGTTAAAGCCATACACAACCTCAAATGGAGACATGTTAGTGGAAGAATGCACAACACGATTATAAGCAAACTCAGCGAAAGGTAAACACTCTTCCCATGACTTCAAATTATTCTTCACTAAAGCTCGAAGTAAGGTACCTAAAGTCCTATTAACTACTTCCGTCTGACCATCAGTCTGAGGATGACATGTAGTAGAAAATAACAGTTTAGTACCTAACTTTCCCCAAAGAACACGCCAAAAATGCCCCAAGAATTTCGAATCCCTATCAGACACAATAGTCCTAGGCATGCCATGCAGTCTGACTACTTCTCGAAAGAACAGATTAGCAACATTAACAGCATCATCAGTTTTTCTGCATGCAATGAAATGAGACATTTTTGAAAACCTGTCTACAACCACAAACACAGAATCCTTGCCAGACTTAGACCTAGGCAAACCAAGAACAAAATCCATAGAAATGTCAATCCAAGGTGTAGACGGTGCAGGCAATGGAGTGTACAAACCAAATGGATTAGAACTAGATTTAGCCTTTCTACATGTAATACATCTAGCACAGATTCTCTCAACTTCTCTCTTCATGCGAGGCCAATAAAAATGCTCATGCAATAAACTCAAAGTTTTAGCAACACCAAAATGACCCATCAGACCACCTGCATGAGACTCTAGAACAAGCAAATCTCGCATGGAACAAGTAGGAACACATAATTTCGATTCTTTGAGCAAGAATCCATCAGACACATAAAATGAATCATTAGTCCTAGACTTAGCTGTACAAGATGCAAATATAGGACCAAAGAACGGATCTGAATCATAGAAAGTCTTAATATGCTCGAATCCTAAGAACTGGGCATGCATAACAGACAGTAAAGTATACCTGCGAGATAAAGCATCAGCTACGACATTTTCTTCTCCTTTCTTGTACTTTATCACATATGGGAATGATTCAATAAATTCAACCCACCTGGCATGTCTCGAATTCAGATTCTGTTGCCCTTTCAAGTGCTTCAGTGATTCATGATCAGTGTGAATCACGAACTCCTTCGGTCTCAGATAATGCTGCCAAGTCTCTAAAGACCTCTTCAATGCGTACAACTCCTTATCGTACGTAGAGTACCTAAGAGCTGCTCCATTCAGCTTCTCACTGAAATAGGCGACCGGCTTCCTATCCTGCATCAAAACAGCACCAATCCTATACTGGAGGCATCACACTCAATCTCGAACATCTTAGAAAAATCAGGCAGAACCAACAAAGGAGCATTACATAATTTCGACTTCAATAGATTAAAAGCAAGCTCTTGGGCTTTGCCCCATTCAAACTTCTTGTCTTTCCTACTCAACTCGGTCAATGGTGCAGCAATAGAAGAAAAATCACGCACAAAACGTCGGTAAAATCCAGCTAAACCATGGAAGGACCTAACATCAAAACTAGTCTTAGGTGTTGGCCATTCCTCAATGGCTCGCACCTTAGCTCTATCAACCTCTACACCACGACTACTAACAACAAAACCAAGAAAAATAACCTCATCCATGCAAAAGGAACACTTAGACAGATTGGCATACAACTTAGCATCACGCAACAGCTCAAAAACATGCCTAAGATGCCTAACATGCTCAGGAACACAAGTACTATAGATAAGGATATCATCAAAGTAAACAACAACATACTTTCCAATAACATCACGCAGCACATGATTCATCAAACGCATAAAAGTACTAGGAGCATTAGTAAGTCCAAAAGGCATAACAAGCCATTCATACAACCCATGCTTAGTCTTAAATGCGGTTTTCCACTCATCTCCTTCAGACATTCTAACTTGAAAATATCCAGAACACAAATCAATTTTTGAAAATACAGACGATCCAGATAACTCATCTAGCATATCATCTAACCTGGGAATGGGAAAACGATACTTTACCATGATCTTATTGATAGCTCTGCAATCCATACATATACGCCATTCATTGTTCTTCTTTGGCACGAGAATCACAGGAACTGCACACGGCGACATACTCTCTCTGATTTGCTTCTTTTCCAGCAGCTCCTTGACTTGACGGTCTATCTCTTTCGTCTCATCAGGGTTGGTCCGGTAGGCTGGCCGGTTAGGAAGGACTGCACCTGGCTGGAAGTCGATCTGGTGCTCAATTCCTCGAATTGGCGGTAGGCCACTGGGAATCTCGTCTGGGAACACATCCTGGAACTCCTGCATCAATGGCTGCAAAATAGGGGAAATAGTAACATCAAAAGTATCATTAGTCTTAAACATAACTAGAACGATAGGTTTACCAACTCTGATTGCTTTCTGTACGCCCTTTGCACTAGTAAACAAGTTCTTGTGCACCAAATCTGAATCTGAATTGGCTGCACTGAGACTCGATGGAGTGGCAACATGAATGGACTTGGAGGGTCCCTTAGACGTGGCAGGGGCTGTCTTGGGAGGCTTGGAGTTGGTCGAACTCGCCGCAGGGCTAGGAGGCGAAGACGCAGCTTTGTTCTCAGACTTCTTTTCCCGTTCTTCCTTGAATCTCTCTTGCATCCTCTTCTAGTCTTCGGAAACATCCTTAGGCGCTAATGGCCATAATCTAGTAGTACGCCCATCTCGAGTCACGGCATAAGTGTTGGCGAATCCATCATGTATCGCCTTCCTGTCAAACTGCCAAGGACGACCAAGCAAAATATGCGCCGCATCCATAGGAATGACGTCACACAAAACAGTATCTGTATATCTACCAATTGAAAAGGTGACATTTACCTGATAACCTACTCTGATCTCGCCTCGGTCAGTCAACCATTGCAATCGGTAGGGCTTGGGATGCTTCTGTGGGATCAAGTTCAGTTTTCCCACTGCATACTGGCTGATAGCATTCACAACGCTTCCACTATCAATAATGAGCGAGCACGTCTTGTCTTGGATAGAACATCGCGAGTAGAAGATGTTTTCTCGCTGATCGTTCTGATCCTCTTCACGAATCAGGCTCAGGGCTCGGATGGAAACAAGACTCACGTGAGCTTGCTTCGGCTGCTCATCTTCAATCTCATCGTTAGGGGGGCCATTAAGGGGCTGTTCTGCGCCCTCTGCATCAATAGGGTCTTCGGGCTCCTCTTCACTTGCTGATTCTAACTCATCCTGATCAGTAATGATGAGAACTCGGCGATTCGGACACTAGGCTTGAAAGTGTCCCCATCCTTTGCACTTGTGACACTGAACGTCACGTGCTCTTCCTGGAGTACCATGCTGAGGCTGACTAGGCTGTACAGTTCGACTCTGATTATTTCTGTTGGGTGCAGACGAACTGAAATCGGGCCTGCGACCAGACTGAGGTGCGGACTGCTGCTCAGAACGGCGAATGGACTGGCCTTGAGGACGTGTAGGGACTGTCCTAGGCGTCGAAGAATCACTTCGGACCCAAGGGGTCCTAGCAGGCGTCGACTGGAAAGACCGACGGCGTCCTTCTCGGAGCTGCCGCTCTACAATAGATGCATAATGAACCATTGCGTCCACAGATTCGAAGTTCTTCAATTCAACTTCACAAGCAATGTCAGGGTTCATTGCTTCAATGTACCGGGTGATGGTGGCATATAAAGTCTCTTCTTTGCCAACCCGGTTCAGGGCTGTCTCCAGATCCTTGTGATACTCTTCTATAGTGTACAGGAATTAAACGGCCTCTCATCACATCCTTCATTTCTTGCCAAGTGTCAATTGGAGGATACCTATCCTTTCTGCGTCTAGTCTGCTGAAACTCCCACCAAGTCGCGGCATATCCAATGAACTCAAGGGAAGCTAGCTGCACTTTCTTAAGCTCTGGAAAATCATAGCACTCGAAAATTTTGTCAACTTTGCGCTCCTAATCTAAATAAGCATCTGGATCATGCTTGCCTTCAAACGCTGGAATAGTGGTCTTGATGTTGCTGAGTAGACCATCTGCATGACCATATCTATTCTGTTTTGGATAGATGTTCCTGCGGGGTGCCTGGAAATGTGGTTGGAAAGGAGCTCCACGACCTCGGCCTCTGCCTCCAGCTGCAAACCCATTTCTATCTCCCTGAGGTGGGACGAACTGAGCTATATTATCGTCAGCTAGTTCATCCTCAAAGTTCCCAAATACTGAATCTGAGGCTTCATCATGCACATGCACCTCATCTTCTTGATTAGCTCGTGGGTTATTGACTGGTGGAGCCTGAATCGTAGCGGTACTGATCTGATCAAGCTTAGCCAACAATTCGCCATGGTGTTCTGAACTTCTCTGAACTGATGCTGTACATGACCTCTCAAAGCATCATAGTGGTATTTGGCATCCCAATCAGATTTGGTGCCTGAAGACTGTGGTGATTTTTCTGGATCCATGAAACCTGCACAGTGAACAAACGTAAAGAAAGAAACGGGGCCTCACAGTTCCTCACAAGCACTCGTTTATTGTTCTTCACAAGCACTCGTTTGTTCTCTCAGATTTTACCGCTCGTGTATTTCACTCAGTGTATGTCACTCAATCCTCACAATCACTCGTTTATGTCTTCTCTGGATCCGTCAACCAGCAAAACGAACAAACGTAAAGAAAGAAAAAGGAATCTCACAATTCCTCACAAACACTCGTTTGTTCCCTCAGATTTTACCACTCGTGTATGTCACTCAGTGTATGTCACTCAGTCCTCACAATCACTCTTTGATACTGCGCAAAACTTCCCGGCAGAATCTGTCGTGAACTCTTTAGCTTTGGTCAAGAGCTCGGACTTGACTTCTAGATAACCACGGGATAGCAAAGGAACCACGGTGTATAGGCAATGTAGGGTGTAGGAAGGAAGGGCTTGAACGAAAAAAACGGGAAAAAATCGAAAAAACAGGAAAACTGGAAAAGTTCGGAGGGCAATTTGACCTGGAAGATGATGGAATTCGGCTAAAAAAGGCTATATGTCACAGCAAAGCAGTGAGTCTTGCTCGGAGCGTCGTTCCGCTTCCGGAATGGTATTGTGCGGAAAAATTGGAGCTCGGGATCAAATTTTAGAAAAAAACTGCCAAACTGCCGACGATGGGTTCTAGGGCAGAATGGGGCTGGATTCTCGGCTACAAGGCTGGGGAATGTTCGGTGGGTAAGGAAGGGCGGGTAAGGAATGTTGTGTGGGTAAGGAATGGCGGAAAAGGATGAATTTAGGATGGAAAGTTATTACCAATTAGACTTCAATTCAAATTAGGAACAAAATCTGAGCCAAATAAGGAAAATAACCAACTCCCAAATCTCATAGAACCAAAACAGCAAGAACGATCCCCAATAGGAAGGTAATCTCACCCAAACCGAAATATTACCAATAAAACAACCTATCCACAAAAGGCAATACGACGTCCCCAATCGTTAGTCGATGAAGGACAACAACTCTACCCAAGAAAGAAGACTCACGACCAAAAGATGCAATCAACTTCCCAAAATCAAATCAAGATATTCAAGTTACTCACGAATCAAGTTCTCTAGGGTTGTTCTTTTATTTTTTCTTTTTTTTTTTATAAATATTTTTTTTTTGAACGACCCCTTATGGAACTAGAAGTTACGGATTGAACCACGACCAGAGGGTGCGGACGTGGCTCTGATACCAAAATTATGATACGACCAACAATATGCGGAAGCAAGGACTCGAACACACGTCAACAGAAAGGTTGGTTCAAATCAAATTACGATAAAAAAAAACTAGTTGGAGACCCGATTAGAAACTATAACAAATCAACTCGGATTAAGCTCAAATTTTATCACCAATTATAAACTGAAGTCTCAAGAAACATATCCAAAATTTAGCCAATTCGCACGAGGGGTTTGAGATTTGGCTCGGGAAGGACTTTTGGGGCGTTTAGGGTTAAAATCTGGGAACGACGACTTGTTGGAGGAGAAACTGGGTTGGCGTGGGGTTGGGATAGATGCATAGGCAGATTTGAAGTATATGATGGCTGGGAGAAAACGAGGGTGGCTGGAAATGAAAAGAAAAGGATGAAGAACTTACCGAAACGAACCCCGGATTTACTTGAATCTGAAACGCGTCTATAGATCGATCTTCGCGGCTTGTCTAACCCGGATACTACTGGATATCACGAACGAGACGGATGAAATCAAGTTCTAAAGAGCCAACTCAAGAACTCTACCAAGAACGTAAGAAAAACGTGAGACAAAATAACCACTCGAATTTTGATTCAAAATTCTCTGCCGTCCAAAAGATTTGTTCAAAGTCTTAAATACTGCAAATTTCGACCTAGGCCCATAAGTACAATTAGGGCACTAATTCGAAAATATAAAATCCAACAATTGGGCTTAAAACAAAACACAAAGGCTGAGCCCAATTAAAATTAAAACAAGCATAAAGAAACCAAACACTAGGGAAGCCCAATTTTCGAACCAAAAGGTCTTGTTCGAAACTCCTATGATATTCTTCAATCTTGGACGCTGGTCCATTTCACCAATTTGGGCTGCTTAATCCCAACATCTTCATCTTCCAATTTCTTTCGGATAATGCACTGAAAATAACCTTGCAGCTTCTTTGCTCTCAATCTTGTAACTGGGCCTCTCAACTGCAACTCCGGGTTTGATTCATCATTGCTGGATCCCGGCTCATCAGAACAGATTAGGAGATGACTTAACATATAAAGGAATTATTCCTATAGAAGTCATTTCTATAATTGTATAGGATGAAGGCCAAGATTTCACGCCAAGAAGAAATCGATCTGCTGTAACAGACAGCGACCAGATCACTTACCACAGCGAAGCACCAGATCGATAGAGTCATCAAACCACCAGATGACATCATCCTACACATCATACCATCTTGCCACATCAAGGTTGAAGCCCATCCAACAGGGTTTGGGTAGAGAATCTACGATTGACATAAGGAAGGATAGCAACCGTTAGTGATCTGCTTTCCATACTTAGAAGATTGAGTCAACGTTTCTACAAGGCAAGAACAGATATGATGGACATCATTGATTGGAAATATACCATCAATCCCACGCCAATCAACAACGGCTAGAATTTCAAAATTCAAAGCCTATATATACTTGAAGTTCATGGTCTGGAAAAACATAACACGCACGCGAGCTGTATTGACAACATACTCTCAAGCACTCTCAGAACCAGACTAAGAGCTTCAAACTGTGATACTACATCACACCAACCCCACCTCGATTCAAGTCTGTCTTATCGAGAGAAAGAAGATCACCCTGCTAGCTAGTAGATTTCTAATGGTAACGTAGAGGTAATCTGTTGTAAAGGGACACGACCCTTATTTCGTGCATAAGTATCTATGTAGCTTTGATTGATACTTTTGACTCGTTCTCCACGAGTATAAACAACCAGAGTATCCTAGTAGTGGATAATCTGGTCTAGCTTTGACCAGATCGTGGACGTAGGGTCTTCCCGAACCACGTTAAAGAACTGTGTTCTTTACATTTCTGCATATTTACTTTCAGCTGTTTATTATTCTAACCATCTGCACTATCATATAATTTGCATCTCAATCAATCTACTTAACGATCTGATTAACTCTTAAGGTTTTCTTAATAAGAGCACTCATTAAATCCACCATATTTCCGCACACACAATACTTAGAAACTAATAAGATCACTTTTATTATTGCTTAAGTGTTTACACTAAGAAAGCAATCTGTTTGGACTAATCCTATATCGATCTGTTGATCAATCTGGCTAGTCATCTGCCGAGCAATTTCTCATTGAAGAATAGCTCGAACTCTCTTATAATTAACCAAGTAAACTGAAAGTTTGTATTTGGTGTATTCCCCCCCCCCCCCCATACACCAAACCTTGCTCTTTCGGGACCAACAAGTGGTATCAGAGTAGTGGTTCAAACGACCATTGTTTTTGTTTCACAAGGTTAATACCTGCGTGGTCAACTTGAATAAATCTAGAAAACCTTTTTTTTTCATTTACGTGCATACTGTCTGCTATGGAATCATCTGTGGTTAGGGCTTGTGAAGAATTCTCCATCCAAGGTTATAGAGAATGGAGCTTCAGAATCAAAATGGCACTCAAAGCCCATCACTATCTGATGTGGAAAGTTATAGAAGAAGGTCCACTACAGATCACTGAAGAAGTAACAGTAACTACCTCAACTGGAGTAACAACACAAATAGCTCCTAAAGATCCAAGAAAATACACAGCAGAGGAACGTCGCGAAGCCAACTTAGATGACTTTGCTAAAGGGATCATTTCTAGCACAGATACTGCCAAAGAGATGTGGGAAGCCCTAAGAGACTTGTGTCTAGGATCTGAAGTCATGATTGAGAACAAGCTGTCTCTTGCCTGCAACAAATATGATGAATTCAAGATGAAACCAGGCGAGACCATTGAGCAGATGAAGATGAGATTCACTGGAATTCTCCTTGAAATATCAGCGTTCAACAAGAACAAATATACTCAAAGAGAGAAGAATATGAAAGTACTAAGAGCACTTCCACCTAGTTGGGAGATATATGCTGCAATGTAACCTCTACGTGCAGATTTCAATGAATTATCTACTGAAGCGTTGTTTGATCACCTTGAAGGCCATGAATGCGATATACAAAGAATTCGTGGACCAGATCATCTGTCCAAAAAGGTAGAAAGCAGCTCTAAGAAGGATAAAGAAGTAGCCTTCAAATTGAAGAGCAAACCAGATGAACTTTCCGAACCTTCTACTCCAGATGAAGAGAAGGGATATGACAAACTACTAAAAGAGTTTGCAATGATCGCCAAACGTATGGACAAGATGGAGATCAGATCGAAGAAATACAGACGTTTCTATAAAGACAACAAAAACAAATTCTACAAGAAGCGTGACAATGATCGATCTGATAACAAGGAAGAATCAAAACAGCAGACTGGTAAAACTTCTAAAACATCTAACTCTACAGATTACACATGCTTTGGTTGTGGCAGAACAGGTCACTTCAAAACAGACTGTCCTGATCTAAATTTGGGATCAAAGAAAGTAAACCAGTGAAAATCCCAATGCAAACCAATGGGAAAATTGGTCCAGAGAGAAAACCAGCTAACATCACTCAATACAGAGGGATCATAGGATCATTACTCTACCTAACTGCTAGTCGACCTGACATCACATTTGCAGTAGGTGTATGTGCAAGATATCAAGCAAATCCCAAAGAGTCTCACATGGAAGCAGCTAAGAAGATATTAAGATATCTCAAGGGAACAGCCCATATTGGATTATGGTATCCATGTGAAGAAAACTTTGAGCTAATTCGATACACAAATTCAGATTATGCTGGATGTAAGCTGGACAGAAAGTCAACATCTGGTACATGTCAGTTTTTAGGAAATAAGTTGATCTCTTGGTTCTCAAAGAAACAGACATCTGTTGCTACATCAATCACAGAAGCTGAATATATGGCAACTGGAAGTTGTTGTGCACAAATACTCTAGTTAAGACAACAGCTCAAAGACTATGAGATCGATGTCAAGGAGATACCCATTTTCTGTGATAGCTTAAGTGCTATAGCAATCACACAGAACCCTGTTTTACATACAAGATGCAAGCATGTGGATGTAAGACATCATTTTATAAGAGATCATGTTGAAAGAAAACATGTACAGATCGAGAAAATACACACTGAAGTACAGAGAGCTGACATTCTCACTAAAGCTTTACCAGAAGAAAGGTTCAAGATGCTTTGTGGTAAATTAGGACTATTAAATCTTGAAGATAGGACCAGATTGTCATAGATATCAAGTTCAAAATTCCAACAGGGAACTTGAACCAGATCGATACAAACAAGATTGATAAAAACAGGCCATGTAAAATTCCAACTGGGAATTGACACGAGATCACCCAAATAGAAGATTGATGATCAGATTGTTTAAATTCCAACCGGGAATTATTAGCAGATCATCACACAAGATTAATATCCAAAACTTGAAAGTGGCATAAACAGGTCGATAGTATTAACAACAGTTCGTTAATTGGGAGATCGATATGGACCAGATTACTAGATGCCATATTTCCATTACTTAGTCAAGGGGGAAAGTCAACAAGATATGGCGATTATGTCATAATCCCTATATCTAATACTGACATAAATATACCAAATCTTTTAATTTTTGATGATTAAGTACAGTGTTTGGGAAACGTGATCGAGGAGATATTTCCCAAATCAAGAAAAAGGAAGAAAAGTGACGGCTACAACAACAACGCGCCACACTACAACCGTAGGATCAAGCGCGTGTATCAAACGCAGAAAAGAGAAAATAATAGATCTTAAGTCTATAACTCAAGAGGCGGGAAAAGCTGAAAAAAGGGAAGTAAATCAATTAAAATATTACTCTTTCTTATAGCTTATCTATCTATATATATACATTTTGATAAGGCGGTTCGTCTATCAAATACATACACTGTTCTTCTTCCTTAAACACTTGGCGAAATATTCTCCCTTCCAAACTCTCTCAATCTTCAAAAATCACTCTGTTTTTACCGATATGGCACCCAAATCTTCACTATTTCTTGAGCAAGTGAACTTCTTGAAACTTTATATTCATCAAGATCTCTTCGCAGTTCTTGATACCTTCGGATTTCACAAGTTAGACAAGGCCTTCAACCTTGTTAAATGCTGCAAAGGTTTTAAAACTTATAAGTTTTCTTTTAACTGCTCTATGTCCTGAATGCCATGAGTTTTTATTCAACTTATACTGAAAATCTGCTTTATCTATTCTGCATTCTTATGAACACTTGCACTGTGGTATAGAACTCTATAATCTGTAAACTGCTATTGAGCACTCTTACTTCATTGTTGGAAGGACAGTGCTCACATATATATATATAGATATATATATTGCTTTGATTGTGGTGTAGGCTTTCACAATATCATAACAGCACACCCTGTCCACTTTCTACCAAAGGAAGTTGGGGCATTTTATCTCTCGTGGCAAGAAGAGAAGGGTGGAAATGAAGCAACCATCAGGGTTAGCAAGGGTAGCACCATCAGCAACACCACCCAAACCTAAAAGAAGAAGACTACAGAAACTAGTAGAAGAAGTCCAGGTAGAAGAACCTGCTATTACTGAACCAACTATCCCTCAACAGGAGGTTGAGGAGGAAGAAATTTTGGTAGCTGGACCACCAGAGGATGTAGTTCCTATCTCTTCCTTGGACCCAAATCAAGCCAAGGACTTCTCACCCGCTCACACTGCAAGTCCATCATCTGCTGAACCATTGGAACAGATTGATGAGGAAGAAGAAGGAGAAGATGAATCCACAGATGAGGATGAAGAGAAAAAGAAAGCAGAAACTGTAGTGAAGCTGCTTGAAACTGAAGCAGACCACTCCATAGTTAAGACTTTTCCTGGCATCCAGCTCACTCCCGAGAGCCACGAAGCAGCCAGACGCCTCAAATTCCTTCTGCTCGTCAAGGACAAAGAATTCTATGTCCTTGATGCCCTTCTCAGAACCTGATCAATTGATGCACTCAAGGCAGACGAAGCCACTTTGCTCAACATCTTTACTGCCTCCTCCATCGCTGAGTTAAGGAACACTTATCGTCCAGACATCCTAGCAATGGCAAAGTTTGAAGCTCAAGAGCTCCAGATCGATCTCAGATCTTTATATGAAAAGGCAGATATGCTGGAATTCTATGAAAGTGTTGATGAGGAAGCAGTTGCAGAAGCTGAAGTGGGACCAACAGAAGCTCCCCAACAGGGTGCAGCAATCTTAGAGTCAGAACCAGGTCAGCACATGGCTGATGCTGAGGAATAGATAGTGGAAACCACTGCACAGGCTGAGGGGGAACCAGCCAAGACAAGCAAGATTCCGATTGCAGTGGTGGACTATCCTCGAGAGGAAGCTGAGCCAGCTGGACAGAGGGTGGGTGGAAAATTAATAGATGACATATATACCCCCGCTGTCGCAGCTACTATGGATGAATTTGTGGAGATGACAAATTTGGAGGACATATTGATGACCCGGCATCAATCGCTGTCAAATGAACAAGTGAAGGATCTCATCTCCAACAAAGTTGACAAGTTTATGTATAAGACGCTCTCTACAGTTCAAGACCAGGCCACTCGCATTCTCACTGAGTTCAACAACCATCTAAAGTCCCATGCATGTTGATCAGGTTGACTTAGATTTGAGAAGGGTGTGCAGACTGAATCTTGAAGAACTGAGCAAGAAGATGGATGATGATCGATCTGCTGCAGAGGAGAGGAAGGCACAGATCGATCAGACTCTCGCAACTATGGAGCTTAAAATCAATGAGATGTACAAGACAGTTGCTGAGTTTGCAAAGAAAGAAAAAGACATGGTTCATGCCATTGTCAAAGAACAAACTGATGAGATAGCTGCTCATGTGATCAAAGAAGCCAATGCAGAAACCAGAGCAATGTTCAGAAGGTTTGAGAACGATGGGAAGAATTTTGTAGAGAGGAAGTTGAGCGACCTGCGCTATCCAACCAAGACCATGATTGAGTCTTTTTTTTTGATGAAATTGGAATTATCAAAGAAGATCAAGAAGGCTACATAGCTGATCTAATAAAAACCAGAGCCTCACTGGAGAAAAAGATTGATGATTCTAACTTGAACATCACCTCACTGCTCTCACAAAAGCTTGATTCTGACAAACAGATGAAAGACATGAAAGAAGATATCACCTCCCTAAGGGCACTCATCAATATGTATGTTGATGATGTCGAAAAAGGGGAAGGATCCAAGACGAAGAAACAAAAAGGAAAGGAGGTTGAAGTTGAGAAAGGGAAGGGGATGATTGCGAAGGGGAAGTTGCAATCTGGTGCTTCAGGTGAAAAGATAAAGGCTCAACCTGAGCAACAGATAGCACCAGATCGTCCAAGCCCACCATCTGCCCCATCACAGAAAGCATCCAGATCATCTTCTAGCAGATCAGGTCAACCCATGAAGAGAAAGAAATGATCTGGATCCGGTTGGGTCTCATCTGCTCCTATCAGAACAATGAAGACCAATGAAGGAGAAACCATCTGGGTCCCAGAAAACTTAAAGGAGGGATGGGAAGGAATATGATATGGCTTCATTACGTGTCGCTATTATCTTAAAGAGCCAGCATACAGCGGGGGGACACCTAATGAGGCATTTAACCTTTTATCTGGACCTGAATGATGCAAGAGATCTGGTGGAGGGAATAAGAGCGGCTGCAGCAAAAGCACAAGTTCAAATAACTGCCCCAGAGAGGGAATTCAGAACTTACCCCAACATTCCAGGCACTGAGCTCCCAGACAAGACATTTCTACTCACATTCATAAATCAGCTTGCAGAGAACAGAGGCTACAAAATTGATGCTGAGGACCCAGACTACATAAGGGTAAGAGAAGGAGTGTATGAGAGCGTGCAGCTAATCTCAGATGAAACAAGAGCTAAAATGAAGAAACAGCAGGAAGAAAGAAGGAAAAACAGATAGATAATCATTTCTCATATCTTTACGATCTGTAATTCCTATTTTTGTTATAATGAACTGTAATATGAATTTGCCCTTATCTATGGAAGTTCATTTAGTTTCTGATGACAACTTCTTATTGTCCAGAACATATATAAACTGCTTTAAACGTTATAAACCTAAAAACGAAACATAATCAATCTGGCAATCAAAACCAGATCACTATCATAAGTTATTAGGATATAATTGTAAAGTGTGGTTTCGACATCATCAAAAAGGGGAAAATTGTTGGGAACCCTTAAGTATTCTTAGTTTTGATGATGATCTCTCGAAACACACTTAGTATTTCTTTGTATTAAAGTGTTCTACAAGTAAACAGATCACTACACATAAAGTGAATTCTGTTAGAGAACAGATTAGGAGATGACTTAACATATAAAGGAATTATTCCTATAGAAGTCATTTCTATAATTGTATAGGATGAAGGCCAAGATTTCACGCCAAGAAGAAATCGATCTGCTATAACAGACAGCGACCAGATCACTTACCAGATCGATGATCACAGCGAAGCACCAGATCGATAGAGTCATCAAACCACCAGATGACATCATCCTACACATCATACCATCTTGCCACGTCAAGGTTGAAGCCCATCCAACAGGGTTTGGGTAGAGAATCTACGATTGACATAAGGAAGGATAGCAACCATTAGTGATCTGCTTTCCATACTTAGAAGATTGAGTCAACGTTTCTACAAGGCAAGAACAGATATGATGGACATCATTGATTGGATATATACCATCAATCCCACGCCAATCAACAACGGCTAGAATTTCAAAATTCAAAGCCTATATATACTTGAAGTTCATGGTCTGGAAAAACATAACACGCACGCGAGCTGTATTGACAACATACTCTCAAGCACTCTCAGAACCAGACTAAGAGCTTCAAACTGTGATACTACATCACACCAACCCCACCTCGATTCAAGTCTGTCTTATCGAGAGAAAGAAGATCACCCTGCTAGTTAGTAGATTTCTAGTGGTAACGTAGAGGTAATCTGTTGTAAAGGGACACGACCCTTATTTCGTGCATAAGTATCTCTCTAGCCATGATTGATACTTGTGACTCGTTCTCCACGAGTATAAACAAGCAGAGTATCCTAGTAGTGGATAATCTGGTCTAGCTTTGACCAGATCGTGTAGGGTGGTTTTCCCGAACCACGTTAAACAACTGTGTTCTTTACATTTCTGCATATTTACTTTCAGCTATTTATTATTCTAACCATCTGCACTATCATACAATATGCATCTCAATCAATCTGCTTAACGATCTGATTAACTCTTAAGGTTTTCTTAATAAGAGCACTCATTAAATCAACCATATTTCTGCACACACAATACTTAGAAAGTAATAAGATCACTCTTATTATTGCTTACGTGTTTACACTAAGAGAGCAATCTGTTTGGACTAATCCTATATCTATCTGTTGATCAATCTGGCTAGTCATCTGCCGAGCAATTTCTCATTTAAGAATAGCTCGAACTATCTTATAATTAACCAAGTAAACTGAAATTTTGTATTTGGTGTATTCCCCCCCCCCCCCCCATACACCAAACCTTGCTCTTTCGGGACCAACAGATATAGTGGTCTTGCCAATCTTTATGTTACCATACCCTCTGGTATAACATTTTGAGTTACAACCAAAGGTTTCTTGTGGACCTTGTCTTTCAACATAATCAGATAGCAGATTCTCGTCACATGTCATATGCTTCGAATAACCACTATCAATAATCCAGATTGATCCTTTTGCTACTTGACTCTTTCTTGCAGTACTTCGATCCTGCAATTACATAGACTTAGCTACCCTTTCAGCGAGTGGGTGCTTGGTTAGTAGCAAATATTCCCTTAGGAACCCAGATCAGTTTAGTGTTAGGAATATAAATATAATAGGTAATCTGTCTCCCTGCATCATCTGTTCTTGAAATAGCTTTGCAGACAGATGGATGGTTCCTCTCAATATAAAGGATTGTATCCTATAGGAGTTAAAGATAGTAAACCACTCATTCTAATGCAGACCGATTGAAAGATAGATCCAGACCCAGAAGGGAAGCCAACAGACATAACACTGCTAGACGACCTGACATTACTTTTGCAGTTGGAGTATGTGCTAGATACGAGGCCAACCCCAAGGAGTCACATATGGAAGCAGCCAAGAATATATTAAGATATGTCAAAGGAACAACACATATTGGATTATGGTATCCATGTGAGGACAACTTTGAGTTAATAGGTTATTCAGATTCAGATTATGCTGAATTTGGAACGTGCCAGTTTCTTGGAAACAAGCTGATTTCTTGATTTTCAAAGAAACAAACATCAGTTGCTACATCAACAAAAGAAGCAGAATATATGGCCGTTGGAAGCAGCTCAAGGACCACGATATCGATGTAAAAGAGATACATATATTCTGTGACAGTTCGAGTGCTATTGCTATAGCGCAAAATCCAGTTCTACACACGAGGTGCAAACATGCTAATGTAAGACATCACTTTATAAGAGATCATGTAGAGAGAAAGCATGTCCGAATCGAGAAGATACACACAGATGTTCAACGAGCTGATATACTTCCAAAGGCACTACCAGAAGAAAGATTCAGAATGCTATGTGGAAAGTTAGGATTATTAAATCTTGATGAAAGAATCAGATCGACACCAGATCGTCAAAACCAGACCATATAGCAGATTGAAGAAGCACAGATCACTGACTGTGGTAGCCCATGAAGAACAGGATAAGCCATATCAGATCATAATCAAATCGTGAGAAACAGATTGTCAAACAGATTGCCAACAGATGGAAGTTATGAGAACTAGATGGTACCAGATGATACCAAATGGAAGTAAAAATCAGATGATTTTAAGAGCGAAGACCAGACTCACTATTGCAAACACGTGTCAGAATTTGAGGAGAATAGAACATGCCACGTGGAAATTAAGTTTCCAATAAAGATTACTTAGTCTAGGGGGAACTAAAAAATTAGAAGCATATCTCTGACCTAATTACCGCCCTAACTATAGTCTATAAAATTAAGTTTACACGCTCCATCCTACAACTCTAGGATCCAGCGCGTGTATGAAACGCGGCATAAGGCGGCAAAAGAAAATTTGAAGTGGGAAAAACTAAAAAGGGAGACTTTCATCATAACCTAAACATCTTATCGCTTTCATCTCAGCCGTTGAATTATTTCTAATATGTATGTGTCGTACGTGACCTTAACTGTTCAACCTCACTTTCATCTCACTACGCACTATCTCCCTTCTAAGCAGTTAGGCATTTCTAGTAGTCTAAAACTTCTTTCGAAAGCTTTTCAAATCTCAACTCTTTTGAACAATGGCACCAAAATCGTCCTTGTTTTTGCAACACGTTGTTGAGGTTCAGAAATTTCTTTCCCCTAAACCATTCGTTGTTTACGAAACCCATGGCTTCCAAAAGCTGGAATAAATCTTCGCCATTGTTAAGTGCTGCAAAGGTTTTTCATTGCTTATTGCCTTTTAAACTACTAAGCATGCTTATATAGAGGACTTCATGTGAGATTGGTTTCTGGAAACATGCTTAGACTATCTTAAGATATTCTCTGAGTACATGTTGGATTCTAGATTATTGGCTATATATATACTTATGTTCTTAATGTTCTTATTTCATAACTGTAATATGGGATATATGTTGCTAATATGACTGGTTATTATATGCTATTCATTGCTGGATTTCTACTTTCGTAGGTTTCCATAATATTGTAACTCCTCATGGCACAACGAGAAGCATGGCCATGAGGCAAATGTGCTGATGCCCATTGGTGATAGGACTAGCAAGACCACTTATGATGTCATTGCCATGATCAATCAAGCATACAGACTAAATGACGAAGGTATGGACCTTGCTAAAATCACCGCTCAACAGCTTCAGGAAGTTGTGGAACGAGTGATGGCGATACCCATATTACACTGGAAGGATGTTCCAGAGAGCACTGCTGCAACCAGGATACAAGCTGGTGTTCGAGTTCATCCAACGCATCTTCATGACTCACAGTGGGTCATATGACCCGGTCACCCCAAAAAAGTTTAGGATCATGACTGCAGTAGTTCTAAACTTGAAGGTCAACTGGAGCAGGATACTTTTTGATTTGCTGGCAAAGGAAGCAAGACTTGTGAAATGGAACAGAGATGCCAAGGGCAATGCTTTGTCCGTGGAAGTTAGGAGGAATCTGAGGCATTCCAGCAAAATCAGTTTCATTGTGGAACAGTTCTTCAAGCAACAGGTATGGGAGAATGCAGTGGAATTCAACTCCAGGCTGACTATTCCCAAGGATCAATATCAGATCGAGATGTCCTTGGGAATCACACCTACTCTATTCAATAAAGTTTCTGATGGAGTGCATCTCCAAGCACTATTGGAAATGGGGAGTTCGAATCCTATATGAGTGCCACACACCAAAATGGTTGAGAAGAAGGAAAAAGCAACAAAGGAGAAGATTCAGAAGGAGACAACCCAGAGAAAGCCACGTGCCAAGAGGGCAAGTTCTATCAATACAGACACCTCCACTACCACTCAACAACCCAAACAAAAGAGAAGGAGATTGAGGAAAGTTCACGAATCTCCACCACCAGCTGAAGAGTCTCAACCGGAGACAGCCACTCACCAACCTGAGGAAACTTTCCAACCAGAAATTTCTATTCCTCAACTAGCTGAGGACGCCCAACTGGCCACTGAGACCCCTTAGTTTGTCGAGCCAGAGTCTAGTTATGACCCCAACAAAGATTGAGACTTCTCCCTAGCCAGAACATCTACTCCCTCACCAGATTGTATACAGAGGATCAGTGAGGAGGGGGAAGAGGAAGAACAAGTGGATGAGGAGGACGAGAAGAAGAAGCAGGCTGCAGAAGTGATGCAATTATTGGAGAATGAGGCAGATCATTTTGTGCTCAATGCCTTTCCAGGAATAAATCTGCTTCCTGAGAGCTATGGAGCAGCTATGAAAGTCAAGCTCTACTTGCTGATCAAGGACAGCGAGTATTACATCTTTGATGCATTACTACGAACCAAATCGAATGAGGATTTGAAGAAAGAAGAAGCTACACTACTAAGTCTAATCCAAGTTGACACAGTTGGAGAAGTAAAAGTAGAATACCACCAGCTGATCCTCGCAATCATGAAGCACGAAGCCAAATTGCTGAAAGTTGATCTTAAATCCTTCTATTCTGATAGAATGGATTTTTATAAAAGTGTGAAGAGATCAGATGATGAAGCTAACCCAGATGTAGAAATGGGTGGTCAAGGTGGTGACCAGACTAAGTAACCCAGCACATCTGGTGCAGCAAGTCAACAAGAGAGAGCAGATCAACCACCACCAGAACAACCTACCACAAAGGCAGAGAAACCAAAACAAAAGAAGAAGAAGACTCTTATCATTAACCTGGACCCCATTGATGAAGAATCAGTGGGACAAACTATTGAAGGAGAACCCACAAATGACATATATACTCAAGGGGTTGCTCAAAAATTGAAGAAACATGTCAGATTCTATGACATAGAAGAACTTCTGGAACGAGAGACAAAGACCTTCAACAATTTCCAGATCGATAACCTTATCACATTAAGAGTTCAAGACCAGATGACAGATACGTGCAACGTCATCCAAGAGAAGGCTACACAAGTTCTTGTTGATATCAATCAACACCAGAAGGACTACGTGAACGACATGGACAAAGATCTACGCCGCAAGCTGAGAGATCAAAACAAAGAACTCAACAAAAAGATGGATGATGATAGGGCAGCTGCTGAAGCAGCAAGAGAGAAATCAGACCAGAAGCTGGAGTTTGTGGACAAGCAAGTCCAGACTGTCCAGGCTTTAGTCACCGACATGCTGGCCAAGGAAAAGGAGCGAATTGCTGAAGCCGTCAAAACTCAATCTACTTCCCTCTCTGCAGAAATCAAAGAGGCCAACATACTGGAAATTCATGCTCAGCTGGCGAATTTTGAAAAAGAAAAATTCATGACACTTATGAAACAGCATCAAGTAAAGGTTATGAATGATCTCCTCTATCCTACCCCAGTAGAGCTTGATCATCATAACACAAGAATCAACACGTTAGAAGACATGCAAGATACATATCATATAACTTTCTCCATCATGAATAGCAACTTGGAAAAGAAGCTTGAAGCCACCAATCAGAACGTCAACTTCCTGCTCCACTTTAAAGCTAATGCAGAACAAGAGATGAAAGAAATGAAAGCAGATCTCAACTCCCTACGCAAGCTCATCAAGACTACATTTGATGATGTCGGAATGGGGGAAAGGAGGTTTGGTAAAGGAGGCAAGGGAGGCAAAGGAAAAGATGGAGCTGATGAGGGCGAACCAGATCAAGGAGGAGATGGAGAAGGAGCTAAAAAAGTTGAACTAGTCCAACAGGTCATATAGAAACCTTACACTCCACCACGAGCGGATCCAACAATCGAGACATCACAACAACAACAACAACAACAACAAGCAGCACGAGATAAGGGCAAGAAACCCATTGATGAAGGAGACCAGATTGCTGAGCTACAACTGTTTGGAGTCAGCAGTGAACAAGCATGTGACCCAATTTTTATGGCACAATTCTACAAGGAACAAGCTGATCGAGAGAGAAAGCTGGCAGAACAGGAGGCCAAAGAAAAATCATACCAGACACCTTCCTCTCCATCTTCAACAGAACGCTCTCAACAATAATCTCAGTTCATTACCCAATCAAGGAAGAAAAACAAGAAGTCTTTCACTGCAGAAGAAGACGCCCAAGGATATTTGGGTAACAGAAGCAGATCAGAAGGATTGGGAGCTAATAAAGCAAGGTTTCATCTTGAACAGATACTTCTTGAAGGAACCTACTTACTCATAATCCACTCCAGATGATGACTTCAACCGTTACATGGATAATTTTGTAGAGAAAGAACTGATACAGAGGATCAGGATGGCAGCCAAGGATGCTAAATTCCAGATTAAGGCACCTGCGAAGGAGTACTTGGCCTGTCCTATGATCCCTGGAAGCAGCATTCCAGACAAAACATACATTCTAAACTACATCAATCAAGTGGCAAAGATCAAGGGCTACAAGATTGATAACCATGACCTGAACTACGTCAAAGTAAGGGATGGTATCTATGAGAGTGTCCAGCTTACTTCTGACGCACAACGTGAGAAGATGAAGAAAAGAGGAGCTGGCAGATGGTTTACTTAGTTTCTTTATCTCTTTTCCATCTGATGTTTTTGTTCTCTTTTGGTTTTGGAATACTCTTTGTAATCCACTCTGATATTTTCCTGATATATATTCATGTGGGTTATCTGATGACAAAGTCTCGTTGTCCAGAACCAAATTAAAGATTAAGTTCGTTATAATTTAATAACGTTCTCTTAAATCCTTCTGGTTATTTAAAATCAGATCATGCTTTAAATGCTTTATTAAGCTTATTTGTAAAGTATAGTTTCAACATCATCAAGAAGGGGGAAATTGTTGGGAACCCCACAATATTTAGTTTTGATGATGTTCTCTCGCAACACACTTAGATTTAATTCTATTTGCTAGGCTGTTATCTGTTCTACATGTACCAGTTCACTACCATAAAAAATGAATATGATAGAGAACATGATCTTTAGATCAGATTAGAGAATGACTTAAAGTGTAAAGGATTACATCCTATACAAGTCATTTTGTCTTTATTCTGTTTGAGGACCCGATCAACAACAGACTACAAGCAAGCAGAAGATCTGATCGATGGCCACTTGATCTGATTGCTAAGGAATCCTTCACTGTAATTGCAACCATGCTTTGGAGCATTTTGTTGAAACAGATTGATGTTGGACCAGATCGATGTGAATCTGCAATGAGCAGATCGTTACCATAATGTGAACCAGCCTAGACCAGATCAACCCAGTCATCTGACATTCAATTATATGTCCAGATGTACTTATGTGAATCCAAATCACCTTGCCACATCTGCATATCACACGAAGATGGAATCTTATCTATTGGAGATCAAGTTTGGAAGGAAAATCAATCACTGTGCGAAGAAGGAAATGAGCATCAATCACGAATAGTTAGAATTTCAAATTCTACACTTATAAAAGCTTGGAACCAAGACTCAAAGAGTACGGATACTTTTAGATCATTATCAAGTTGTTACTCTGCTCAGAAATTAACTCACTCAACGAAGAATTCTTTGAGAAGATTTCAACGTACCAGATCGTGTTCTAAGCCGTTCGTGATAGAAATCACATCACTCGATTCAAGTTTGTCTTATCTAGAAAGAGAAGGAAGATAGCTTCGCTAGCTAGTAGTTTTCTATTGGATTGACGTGAAGATATCTTATTGCAGTTGTATATTGTAAGTTGTAAAGGGACATGACCCTTATTCGTGCATAAGTTTCAACCAGATTGTGTTTGAAACTTGTGGCTCATTCCCACCGAGTATAAAGAATAGTGTATCCCAGTAGTGGATATCTAATCCAGTTTGGATTGGACCGTGGACGTAGGGGATTTCCCGAACTAGGTAAAACAACTGTGTTATTTATATTCTGCACATTTATTTTCAGTTGTTTATTCATTAACCAGCACGTTCATACAATCTGCATTTTTAATCAATTTGTTAATCAACTTGGTTAAATATTTCTAAAGTTTTCTAATAAAGAGCACTGACTAAGTCCACCATATTCCGCACACAACGCTCTATTGGATAACAAGATTACTCTTGTTGTTCGCTAAGTGTTTTCACAAGAGAGTTAATCTGGACAGACCGTGTATCGATCTGGTCAGTCACTTTTAAGCAATCTCCTTTCGAGAAAGCATAACCTCTCTAAGCAATTAGTCAAGTAAACTGAAAAGTTTATATTTGGTGTATTCCCCCCCCCCATACACCAAACCTTGCTCTTTCGGGACCAACAGTATGTCTCGTCAGAAATGCTGCTTCCAAGGATCATTGGGCTGACCATGTACTCTCTCGCGGGTGCCTTAATCTGGAATTTAGCATTCTCGGCCGCCAATATGATCATCTAGACTAGCTCCTTGTCTACAAAGTTCTCCATGTAGCACTGTAAATCTTCATCTCTGTTGACTCAGAGTAAGTGGGATCTTTCAGAAAATATATGTTCATTATGAACCCTTGCTTTAGGGACTCCGACTCTTTCTGATTAGCTTCTAGTACCCATTTTTCCTTGGGCGTCTTTTTCTGCATTGAAAGATTCCAAGCTGTGAATGGTTTCTTTTTCTTCTTCTTGGACTGGGGAGTGGCTTGAGATGATTGTTGAGAACGTTTTGATGAAGGTGGAGGGAAGGGTGTTTAGGATTTCTCTCTAGCCTCCTTCTCTGCCTGCTTCTTCTCTTGCACAGCCTGGTCTCTATAAAATTGTGCCCGAAAGACTGGGTCACAGGCTTGCTCTCGACTTATACCAAATAGTAGTAACTCAACAATCTAGTCGCCTTCGTCATCTATTGGTTTGTTCCCTTGTCCTGTTGATGGGGGTCTTCTTCTTGCGCTTCTTGGGTTTCTCAGCCTCTTGTGCAGGTTGTATTGTTTTTGTTGGTTGTGATGTTGATTGATCTAGTATACCAGATGGGCTAGGTCCTCTGATCTGGTCATCTCCTTGACCACCCATTTCCACATCCTAGTCAGCATCATCATCTGATCCAGTCACGCTGTTGAAGAAATCCATTCTATCGGTATAAAAGGGTTTCAGGTCAATCTGCAATAACTTTGTTTCATGTTTCATTATGGCCAGTATCATTTCATGGTACTCTGCTCGAACTTCTCCAACTGTGGTAGGTTGGAGTAGACTTAGTAGCATGGCCTCTTCTTCTTGAGCTCCTCAATCGATCTGGTCTGGAGTAGGACGTCAAAAACATAGTACTCGCTATCCTTTATCAGCAAGTATAGCTTGACTCTCTTGGCTGCTCCATAGCTCTTAGGGCGCAGATTGATTCCTGAAAAAATAATTGAGCACAGAGTGATCTGCCTCATTCTCCAACAGATGAATCTTTCTGCTGCGTGCTTCCTCTTTGCTTCTTCTTCATCAACCTCTTCTTCCTCTTCATCCTTCTCACTGATCCTTTGCATACGATCTGGTGAGGGAGTAGCTTTTCTGGCACGAGAAAAGTCTTTGCCCTGGTTGGGATCAAAGCTAGACTCTGGTTCCACAAATTTTCGTTCCTCTCTGGCAAGTTGAGGTTTCTCTGTTTGTTGTGGAATTGAGCTTTCTAGTTGAGGAGTTTCCTCGGGTTGGTGAGTTGCTGTCTCTGGTTGAAACTCACCAGCAGGTGGTGGGGAGTCTTGAACCTTCCTTAAATGCCTTCTCTTGGGCTTCGCTTGGTGAGTGGTGGTTGAGGTGTCTGTATCAATAGAGCTCGTCCTCTTGGCAGGTGGCTTTCTCTGGGTCGTCTCCTTCTGCACCTTCTCATTGGGTAATTTCTCCTTCTTCTTCTCTACGCCTTTGGTGGGTGGCACCCAGATGAGATTTGAACTTCACATTTCCATCAGTTCTTGAAAAACTTTTCCACCATGAAGCTTATTTTGGTGGAGTACCTCAAATTTCTTCTCCTTACTTCCATAGAGACAGCATTGCCCTTGGTATCCCTGATCCACTTCACAAGTCTTACTTCCTTTCCCAGCAAGTCAAACAGTATCATACTCTAGTTGACCTTCAAATTTAGGACTACTGCAGTCAAGATCCTAAACTTTTCAGGGGTAACCTGGTAATATGACCCACTATTAGTCATAAAAATATGTTGCACAAACTTAAAAACCAGCTTGTAGCCTGGTTGAAGCAGTGCCCTCTAGGAAATTGGTATCACCATCACTTGTTCAACTGCTTCCTAAAGCTGTTTTGCAGTTATCTCAGCCAAATCAATCCCTTAATCTTTCAAACTGTAGGCTTGATTGATCATGGTTATCACATCATAAGTTGTTTTGCTCGTCCTATCAGCAATGGGCATTAATACGTTGGCTTCATGGCCATCCTTCTCATCGTGCCACGTAAGGTAGAAAGTGGCAGCTTGTTTAGCCAAGTACATGTTGGGATGAGCAATTACAATGTTATGAAATCCTACAAAATAGAAATCCAGCAGTGAATAATATATAATCACCAGACATAATAGCAGAATATATCCCATATCTCAGTTATGAATAAGAACATGAAGAACATATATATTGTATTAAGAAATCCATCATATACTCAGAAAATATGAAAACATAACTTAAACAATTTTCCAGAAATTAATCTCATAACAATAAATCAGAAACCTCTATATAAGCATGTTGAGTAGGTTATAAACAGAAGATACTAAAAAACCTTTGCAGTGCTTAACAATGGCGAAAATTTCTTCCAGTTTTTGAAAACCGTGAGTTTCATAAACAACAAACGGTTCAGGTGATAGAAACTTCTAAACCTCATCAACATGTTGAAGAAATAGAGATGATTGTGGTGCAATTTTCGAAAGTGAGTTTTGAGAAAGCTTTCGAAAGAAGTTGAAACAGGAAAATGCCTAAGTGCTTAGAAGGTGAGAGAGTACTCATTGAGATGAAAGTGTAAGGTGAACTGTTATGAGCACGTACGATGCACATATATAAGAAATAAATAAACAGCTGAGATAAAAGCGATAAGAATTCAAAGTTAGGATGAAAGTCACCCTTTTTAGATTTTCCCGCTTCAACCTTTTCTTTGGCCGCCTCTCCTTGCGTTTAATACACGCACTAGATCCTAGGTTACAGTATGGAGCGTGTAAATCCTTCTAACCACTGCATCTTTCCTTTTTCTTATTTTGGTAATGATATTCCTCGATGATAGTTACTAAAGCCTGTACTAATCATCACAGTTATGGAAGATTTAGCAAATCCATGTCAGAAAAACATTTTATAGACCATAGTTAGGGCAGTACTTAGGTCAGAAAAATGATTCTAATTTCTGAATTCCCCTTTGACTAAGTAATCTTTAATGGAAAATTAATTTCCACGTGGCATAGTTTAATCTCATCCAAATTCTGACACGTGTAAACAACAAACAATCGGGTTTTCACTTCTAGTACCCTATGGTACTCTCTTTTGGTTTCATCTGGTTCTCGTGAACTGTTAATCTATTTTTACATAACTTCCATATTTTGTCGACTGTCAATCTAGTTGACAATCTAATTCTCATGATCTCAATGATGATCTGTTATCATACATTCTATCCTCTGTGAATTTCCGTAGTGTAATATGTACTTCTTCAATATGCTATATGACCTGATTTTTGAGGATCTGGTGTTGATCTGTTATCACTTCTGGTAGTGCTTTTGTCAATATATCAGCTCGTTGAATATTCGTGTGTATTTTCACGATCTGGAAGTGCTTCCTTTCTACATGATCTCTTATCTGTCTCACATAAACATATTTGCATCTCGTGTGTAAAACTGGATTTTGCATTATAGCAATAGCACTCGAGCTGTCACATAATATATGTATCACTTTTACATCGATCTCATAGTCTTTGAGCTGCTGCTTTAGCCAGAGTATCTGTGCACAACAGCTTCCAGCAGCCATAAATTCTGCCTTAGTTGTTGATGTAGCAACAGATTTTTGTTTCTTTGAAAACCATGAGATCATCTTGTTTCCAAGAAATAACATGTTCCTGATGTTGACTTTCTGTCCAACTTGCATCCAGCATAATCTGAATCTGAATAGCCTGTTAATTCAAGATTATCCTCACATGGATACCATAGTCCAATGTGTGTTGTTCCTTTGAGATATCTTAGTATCTTCTTGATTACTTCCATATGTGATTCATCGAGATTGGCCTGGTATCTAGCACATACTCCAACTGCAAAAGTAATGTCAAGTCGACTAGCAGTTAAGTTAGGAAGGCCAACCGAGTGAAGCTCTTTCTTTTTTTTGGCCGTGCCGTGGAGTGAAATTGTATCGATACCCCTATATTGAGTTATATTTGCTGGTTTTCCTCCTGGGTCTGGATCTATCTTCCCATTTGTCTGCATTGTAATCTTGATAGGTTTACTATCTTTGAATCCAAATTTGGTGATCAAATCATTGATGTATTTTGCTTGGCTAACGAATATACCATCTGGTAGCTGCTTCACCTGCAAACCTAGAAAGAAATTTATCGTGCCCATCATGGACATTTTATACTTATTTTTTCATAAGCTCAACAAATTCATCACATAAATAACCAGATTGAGATCCAAAAATGATATCATCAACATATATCTATACTAAAAAGATATGTTCTTTGACTTTGATTATGAACAATGTCTTTTCAACAGAACCTCTTCTAAATTCTGATTCCAACAGAAATGTTGATGGGTTAGCTAGATTAGGAGAAGTAAAAAATCTCATAATCGAGCAGGATGATCGAATTAAAAATTTGGCTAATCAAATTGAGCAGATTAAAAATGCTAAATGTGAATTACCAATAACAAGGCAAGAAGTTTTAGACTTCACGAACAAATTAAATGAAATCGAAAAATATCTTGAGAAAATCTTAGGATGAGCTTGAAAGAACTTCAAGAAGATTTCAATAAGATTATTAAGCCACAATTAGAAGAAATTCTTAATTTGCTTAAAAATCAAAGAAATACTGACAATATTATTGATAATATTGAAGTAGCAGCAGCTAAGATAATTAATGAAATAAAAACTGTTATTCATGATTGTCCTTGCAATAAAGAAATTCTTGATGCTTTAAGTACAGGAACGTCAAAGACCATTTCTGGTGAGTATCAACAGGAAACAAAAACTACCAGTTCAGGTAAATACAGTTATCCAAATTTTAGTGTTGGTAACGAAGAATTAGGAACAGGAAAGAACCCTGGAAGCCTTACATGGCCGTTCGGAGTTGATAAAAATTCAACATGAACTACATGGAAAAGGTTGAAAAGTTTTTCTGGAGTAATCTAGAAAACGACGAATTGCAGATCAATGATAATAATTGTGATATCCTTGAGCATGCAATAAGATTGATGGAAATAGATAATGAATCTATGGCCAATCAGGAAATTGAAAATAGTAATGAATTAAAATCTATGTTTGGTTTTAATAATGATGAAACTTTTAATAAAATTGATAGTTTCAGTTCTGATGAATCAGAAAATTCTTATAATGAGAAAGATAGTATTGAAATTAGTTTTCAAGAGAATTTCAGAACTGATAGACAGCAGAATACTCCACCTTCATCCCCAAAGAAGGAATACAGAGGAGAAGGCTCAGGATCCAAAGATTCTGAAGAAAGAGAAAACAGAAAAAGGAAAGGTAATTTCTATCCCTTTTCCGAAGTTAAAAATACAACTAGTATTTTTGGAAATAATATCCTCAATATTGATGGTATGATTAATAGAAAAGATCTCATTGATACTTGGGCTAAAGAAATTAGTCTGATAATACAGACTAATAAAGAGTCTTATGATGATCAAAATACTGTTCTACTTTTGTTAGAACATAAATCAACTGGTGTTGTTAATACATTTATTAAACTCACCAGATGGGAGCCTAAATTAAATCCTATGACTGCTTTTGAGGAAGTCTTAAATGGTATTTATACCATGTTTCTAGGAATAAATTTATCTTCTGATAAAATCCAAGAACTAGCTCGAATAAAAAGTAAAGCAGAAACTATGCTTACTAATATGCAGCTATGTGATATTACTTTTCTCGAACAATTTTATTGTGACTATGAAAAGTATTTATATCAAATTGGAGATCAGGGTGATTATAGAAAATATATCACATGATATCTTCTAAAAATTCCTTTGATAGGACAAAAAGCTCTAGAACGTTTTAATCTAGAAGCATCAGGAGTAGCCGCTTACAGTTTAGGCTACGCTCATCGAATTGTTAAAGAAGAAATTTCAAAAATTTGTGATTTAACAAGGAAACAGAAGGAATTGAAGTCTTTTAGCAGAAAAACCTGTGAAAAGATTACTGAACAACCATTTGAATATGGATGTAGAAAGTCTTATAGGAAACACTATAAGAAGAATTCATCTAAGAAGTTGATAAAAAAATATAGGTTTAAAAAAGGACGAAAACCTTTTAAACCTGGTAAGTTTATTAAAAAGAAATATTTTAATAAAACTTCAGATAAACAAAAATTCTGTCCCAAGGGAAAGAAAAATTGCAGATGTTGGATTTGCAGTGAAGAAGGACACTATGCAAATGAGTGCCCAAACAGAAAGAAATTTGATAATAAAGTCAAATTACTTGAAGAAATCTCCAGCAAAGGTTTTATGCCAGTTGAAGATTACTATGAAGGTGAACTGTATGTTTACCATATAGAAGAAATTGATTTTGATCCTACAGATTCAGAATCAAGTGATGCATCAACTTCAGACAGTTCTTGAAGATGATGAAAGAGTGATGGCCAACATCACTAATCCAAATTCAATCTATGTCAAAGGTAAACTTAAATTTACTGGATATAAATTGATAGAATTACATTGCTATGTTGACACAGGTGCGAGCCTTTGTATTGCAAGCAAGAACGTTATTCCCGAAGAACATTGGGTAAATAGCGAAAGACCTATTCAGGTAAAAATCGCCAATGGTTCTACCATAACGATTAACAAGGTTTGTAAGAACCTAGATATAATGATTGCAGGAGAAATTTTTCATATACCTACAGTCTATCAACAGGAATCAGGAATTGACTTTATTCTTGGTAATAATTTCTGTCAATTATATCAGCCTTTTGTGCAATATACTGATAGAATTATTTTTACTCTTAATAATGATCCTATTATTATTAGTAAATTAAAAACGGCCTACCAGGTAGGGAAACCCGGATTTTTAGATGCGATGAAAAAGCGATCTAAAATTCAGGCACCACCAGCGGTTAATATAAGTCCTCACAAAATTAATCTTCTTTTAGAGAGGGGGAGAGAACTTATTAAAAGCCGAAATGAAGCTAAGAGTTATCATTTTGAATTACAGAAACGTTCAAAAATTGAAACACTCCTAGAAACAGTTTGTTCTGAGAATCCCTTAGATCCTTTAAAGACTAAGAAGTGGATGACAGCCTCGCTCAAACTAATAGATCCTAAAGCGGTAATCAAAGTAAAACCAATGGTTTACAGCCCTGAGGATAGAAAAGAATTTGAAAAACAAATTCAAGAACTATTAGATCTAAAATTAATTAGACCTAGTAATTCACCACACATGGCTCCAGCCTTTATGGTAAATAATCATGGAGAACAAAAACGTGGTAAAAAACGTATGGTAATAAACTACAAAGCAATGAATAATGCTACTGTAGGAGATTCCCATAACCTCCCTAATAGAAACGAATTATTATCGTTGATTAGAGGAAAAAAGATGTTTAGTTCTTTTGATTGTAAGTCTGGATTTTGGCAAGTCCTAATAAACGATGAATCAAAGATCTTAACAGCTTTCACGTGTCCCCAAGGACACTATGAATGGAATGTTATGCCTTTTGGTTTAAAACAGGCACCGTCCATATTCCAAAGATGGATGCAAATCGCATTCAACAATTATAGTAAGTTCTGTTGTGTTTACATTGATGATATCCTTGTATTCTCTAACAATGAACAGGAACATATGTTGCACGTCGCAGCAGTCCTTAATAAGTGTAAATCTTTAGGGATTATACTTAGTAAGAAAAAAGCCCAGTTGTTCAAAACTAAGATCAACTTCTTAGGTCTTGAGATCAACGAAGGTACACTTACTCCTCAAGCACATATCTTAGAACACATACACAAGTTCCCAGATACACTTGAAGATAAGAAACAATTACAGAGATTTCTAGGTATTTTAACCTACGCCTCTGATTATATTCCTAAGCTTGCAGCCATAAGAGCACCCTTGCAGATAAAGCTTAAGAAAGAAGTTCGATGGGAATGGAATGAAGAAGATTCTAATTACATGAGAAAAATTAAAAAGAATCTAAAAAGCTTTCCAAAGCTTTATCTCCCGAACCCAGAAGACAATATGATCATAGAGACTGATGCGTCTAATGATTATTGGGGCGGTGTCCTCAAGGCCTCTATCGAGACTGAAGGTAAAGTATCAGAACCGGTATGCAGGTATATTTCAGGTAGTTTTAAAACGTCTGAAAAGAACTATCATTCTAATGAAAAGGAGCTTTTAGCTGTCATTAGAACAATAGAAAAATTATCAGTATATTTGACCCCGGTTAAATTTCTTGTTAGAACTGATAATAAAAATCTCACTTATTTTATTAATACTAAGATACAGGGAGATAATAAACAGGGAAGACTAGTTCGTTGGCAACAATGGCTTTCCCACTATTCTTTCGATATTCAACATATTGATGGAGTGAAGAATTCACTAGCAGATTTCCTGACAAGGGAATACTGGAACAGTTAAGAGATAAGCTCTACAGACAAAAGTTATGAAGACCAGTGGTAGATTGACTCTTGTAGCAATCCTATTGGATAAACATAAAGAAGATGCCACTGCACTTCTATAAATAGAGAGTTTGAGAGTTGAGAGCATACACCAATAAATTCTTCCTTCACCTCAAATCATATAGCATTATCAAATGCTTAGCCTAGAACAGCTTCGGCTGAAAGAAATGGTTCTTATTCAAGAACTAGAGCTGGTTAGATGCCAGATCAAATTTGTAGTCTCTCTCAAAAGAGACGAACAACAAAAGGAATTTGAATCTCCTTACTCTTTATTGAGCAAAGATTCAGCTATTCCGGAGGGTACGGCTCCCGGTAAAGAAACAACAAATCCGTTGAAGGCTATTATCTTGCCAAAAGATAAAACTGAGGTACAGACCTCCACAACGTTGTTAAAACCTTCAGATTTAAATCTAAGGCCCAACGGAATGGGAATTCAAATCCCTAAAAAATCTGGATCATCTCCAGTTGATGAGAAATCATCAGAGGAAATTTTATTTCCAACAAATTCAAAAGCATACTATGTTGTGTTTAACGGTCCTAATGCAGGGATCTACGAGACGTGGAACATAGCTGAAAAGGCTAGTAAAGGAGTTCCCGACGTGAAGCACAAGAAATATAAATCATTTCTTGAAGCCAAAACATCTGCAGATATCTATTGCAGAGAAAAAATGGTGTCTCCACTCAGGTTAATCTCTGATGCAGATACACTCAGGCCAAATACATTTGCTGCGGCGCTTGTCAAAGGCAAAAGCAAGAAAGTAACAATTGGATTACTACCTCGCAACAATGTGTCTCCTAAAGATGACAACAAGAAAAATGAATTAAGAAAGAGCGATTTCTTGTTCATGTTTTCAGCAGCCCGACAGGCCGATGAAGCAAGATTCGTGGATGAACATTACTTCACCACCGATAATAAATACACTAGTTATTATAACTTTTGTAAAAATGCAGATCCCCAACAGGTTTTGGAAGCATTTGAATGCGGACTGGTTAGAACTATCTATCCCAGTAGCAACCTTCTTGAGATCAAACTCTTCCCCAAAGAGCTCAAAAAGGCAATTAAAACCTTCAAGACCAAGGTGATCAAAGAATTTGATAAAGATATTTTTATCAAGGTTCAAAGTACTATTCCACAATGGGAAGATGATGTACAGATTTACAGTCCTCATCATTTCATCCAGATTGGGATAAGCAAAGGAGAGATGTATTTTCCATCTACGGTCATGGAAAATAAACTTGAAGAAATCGATCTTCTTAAACTCTCTGAGAAGAGTATTGAAAAATACTTTGATAAAATCCTGGGAATCACAGGAGATGATAAGATCTTTGTCAATTACCATGATGAAAAGATCTTGATGACATCCAGCTCTTACAAGCCACTCAGCAAGGAGAGCGAAAAGGCAATCTTATCCTACCGACAAGGGATAATGCGTGCTAAAGCAATTGGGACCCATAATCCATCTTTCTGTCAGATAGTGGAGAAAAGGTCAGCAAAAGCAGGCGTCACATGGAAGTGTCGACGATGTGAAGAGGATAAAGCTAAAGGAGAAAAAGATGTTCCATCCACCTCCACCAGCTCATCTTCCACTACAAAGGAATAATTAACTTTCCTTTGTCATGAAGTAAAGGGACCACTTTACTTTAATAATGGAGGAGAAAAGCATCTAGCTTTACTTTCTCATCAATAAAAGAAGGAGGGATAACTCATTGTAATTCATTCAGTCGAGACACCAAGAAAAATAGAGTGTATTAAGAATGATGAGTGAGTAAAACCCCTTCGGGGTATAGTACTAGTAGAGCTTCTGTTCATGTGTTGAACATAGCAAAGAAGCAGTTGTAAATATTCATGAATTAATAAAAGTTTCTTAAATCCTTTCTCCGTGTCAGATTCATATTCCTATAGTTCACAGTAACCTGAGCCTGGAATCCAACTACCGATACTCGAAAAAGTACCGCTGAGGCAGGTGGCCGTTAGGGAAGAAGTAGAGTGGTGACAGGATTGGCAGGGTAAGCGCCGAGCTGGAATCAATTGAACGCGACACACTAAGGAGGAAGGTATGAACTTTATTAATCAGAATAATTATACTGTTTTCTGCTATAATACATGATCTATGAAGTTTGAACGTATTATACAACCGAATTTCAAAATTCTTTCTGAATTATTCCCAACAAGTGATTAATCATCATAAAATGCTTGAAGCTAGAGAACAGACCATTATGGTCATAAAATTGGTTTATAACCATTTATGTAATAAATATTTCGATATTTTAAATGAAAATATCCCTTTTGATATTTATCTGAAACCCCAGTGGGTAAGAATTAGAGCCTTTCGGCTTAATAGTCTTGAGAGTGAAATAAAGATGCTTGAGAAGGCACTTTGGACTCGCTCCTTAAAACTTGTTTAAAACCATGCCTGGTTTAACACCTGAACGTGAAGTAATTCATTTACTGTCACTACAACAAATAATTGCTCTAGCCCCTCTCCCTGAGGATACTAGAACTATGTCCTTCACAAGGATGAAAATAAAACGGCTTGATAGCATCGCCGCTAGAATAAGATTTCTTCTTGAAATCATAAGATTAGAAAAGGAGTCAGCTAACTCAGCTGGTCTTAATTCCGCCCCGTCGTAAAAATTAATTATGACAATGAATCCCTGGTTCAGCTGGTATCAGAGCCATTTACTTGGTTAAATTACTTTTAAAATGAGTTTTTTAAAAGGAAAAGAAAAAGAAAATCTTGATGATTCTCAGATCTCTGAAGAACAACAAGATAATTTTGAAATTGAGTTTTCTGAAAACGAAAGCGGATTTCAAGGAAGCTTCTTGGTAAAACAAGAAATGCTTTCAAAAATCAAGAATTTAAAACTTGATTTAAAGAAAGAGAAAATCTTTAAAATCCCTTTCAGTTTAAACATCTTGAAAAGGAAAAATAATATATTTTACTTCGTCAGCACGAAAGAAATGCATGTTGATATAAAAGATACTAAAGGTTCAGTTTTTCTATCCCTAATCAATAGAGAAGAGATTAGAAAAAACTTAATGAAAATAGATTCAAAAATTAGATCTACAATCAGTACAGTTCATTTAGGTGCTGTAAAAATTTTATTAAAATCTGAGTTTCAAGAAGGTATTGATTCACCTATTAAGATGGCCTTAATAGACAACAGAATCAAAGACCGAAGAGATTGTATTTTAGGTGCTGCTAGAGGTAATTTAGCATACCAAAAATTCATGTTCTCTGTCTATCCTAAGTTTGGACTTAGTCTTGATACTAAGAACTTAGATACAGTTCTATCTTTTGTACATCAGTTCGAAAGAGAGAACCTTATGGATGCAGGAGACAAAGTCTTCAGTATATCATATGTGGTAGCTTATGCTTTGACCAATAGTCATCATAGCATAGATTACAAAAAATCAGAATATATTGAATTAGAAGATATATTCTCTGATATAGGATCTGTAGAAGAGAAACAATTCTCTGAAATCAGTCCTCTAGAAAATTCTTGGGCAATAGATATTGCTAGGAATAAACCATTAATGGGAGAAAAACCCAGAATGAGTTTCAGGGGAAAAACCTTAATGATAGGAGAACCCTCTGAAAGAGATCTTCTTAGAAACGTTTCCACTGGGATTGACGACTTAAGTCAAAAACTAGAACTTCTTAATTAAATATGACTAACATTGATTATCCTCATATTTATAAGAAAGGAAAGATTCTCAGCCTCAAACAACTTGAGGAAGGAGATATACAAGAAAAGAAGAGTTATCTCTTCAGCAGCCTCTCAGGTAATAATCGTATTTCTGCTATTATTTCTTCCACTAATAATCTTAACCAGATTGCAGGAAGAACTTTACTTGGAATCTACAAATTGCTATCCTTTTTCGGATTAAGCAAAGATTTCAGCGAAGAATGGTCTAAAGAACCCAGTATCTTCGGTAAGTACTCTACTCACTTTCAAGCTCTTGGTGTTTGTTTTAACCCATAAACTGCTTTGGCTAATCTGTATACTTTCTGGTCTGGATTGCCTTCTTCAAAACTAGGTGGTTGTTTCACATATACTTCTTCTTCAAGAATACCATTTCAGAATGCACTCTTGAAATTCATCTGGTACACCTTGAATCTCTTGAATGCTGCATATGTCAGGAACAATCTGATTGCTTCCAATCTGGCAACCGATGCGAACGTTTCATCAAAATCAATGCCTTCTTGTTGACTGTATCCTTTTGCAACTAATTTGGCTTTGTTATTGACAACTTCACCATTCTCATCTCGTTTGTTTTTGAATACCCATTTAACGCCTATAACGCCCTGGTGTCTTGGTCTGCCTACAAGATACCAAACTTGGTTTCTCTTAAACTCATTGAGTTCTTCTTGCATAGTAATTACCCAATCTGTATCTTGTAGTGCTTCATATGCGTCAGATGGTTCTACACAAGATAAGTAACAACTTAGAAGTGCACTCTCTCCACGCATTCTTCTGGTCTTCACACGATCTGATGGGTTCCCAACAATCAGTTCTGGTGGATGATGTTCTTGTATCCACTTTCTTCGACAGGACAACTCTTCTTCTGATATCTCAGGTTTTGGTTCTTCTGTTGATTCCTCAAATTCAGGGTGTGTTGTTGATGTTGCTTGGAAAAGATTTTCATCTTTTGGTCTTTCAACTTCAATCTCTTGATCATTATTCCAACTGTTAATTTCTCTGGGTCCTTCAGATTGACTCTGAGTAGGTTCAGCATAATCTACTTCCATAGGCTCACTATCATGTGGGGTTAATCTGGTATGATCCAGATCAATGTGATCTGTTCGCCATTGTTGTGTGCTGGTCTTAACTACAGTTTGATCATTAGTCTCATCTTCTTCTGTTGAATTCTAGACCCTGTTCTTCACCCGGTTCACTGTATTCAAGAATAGTTTCATCAAATACAATATTAGGTGTTACCTCTACAACATGAGTTTTCTTATTGTAAACCATATAGGCTTTGCTAACATCAGAATATCCTAAAAATATTCCAGGGTCAACTTTGCTATCAAAGGTTTTCAATTGAGATTTCCCATTGTTATGAATGTAACACGTACAACCAAAAAGTATGGAAATATTATATCCTGGGCTTTCTGTTGTTCCAGATCTCATATGGTGTCTTCCCATATTTGAGAGTTATCATTGATCTGTTTTGTGTATAACATGCTGTGTAGATGTCTTCTGCCCAAAATTTCTTTGGTAATCAGGTTGTATTAAGCATGGTGCGAGCTACTTCTTTTAACGATCTGTTTCGCCTCTCAACAACTCCATTCTGTTGAGGTGTTCTTGCTGCAGATGTTTGGTGAGTGATACCCATCTGATTGCAGTATGCCTCAATCTTCTGGTTAAGAAATTATGTCCCTCGATCTGTTCTGATTGTTACAACAGAAGTCTCTTTTTGCTTAGTGAACTTGTTGAGAAAGTTTTGCAGCTTCTCCAATATTTCTTTCTTTTTAAACAGAAAGATAACCCAAGTGAATCTTGAGTAATCATCAATTATGACCAGAGTGTACTTCCTTCCATTGATACTTAATGGCTTAACTGGGCCAAATATGTCTATATGTTGTAACTCCAAAATCCTGGAAGATGAGTGAGTTGCTTTACCGGTAAAGGATGACTTGGTCTGCTTCCTAGCTTGGCATTCTTCAAAAATATGATCTTTTTCATATACTTGATCTGGTAGCCCATCAACTAGCTTTTCTCTTGCAATCTTGTTGATTGACTTGAAATTCAGATGGTTTAGTCCCTTGTGCCATAACCAGCTTGTCTCAGAGATTGTCTTAGTAACTAGACATGTCTAGTTCTGGTTTGTCTACTGCACAATGTACAATCTTTCCTGCAATTTCCCGATAAGAAGAATTTCATATTCTTACTTATTTTTCACAAAACAATTGTTAGCATCAAAAACAATCTGATTACCATTAGCACAAAATTGGCTAACAGAAAATGGATTATGAATAAGACCTTCCACATAAGATACATTGGTGATGGTGGCCTTGCCAATCTTAATGTTACCATATCCTCTGATATAACCTTTTGAGTTATGACTAAGACCCTCAACATAAGATACATTTGTAATGGTGGTCTTGCCAATCTTAATATTACCATATCCTTTGGTATAAACCTTTGAGTTACAACCAAAGGTTGCCTGTGGTCCTTGTCTTTCAACATAATCTGATAGAGAGTTATTGTCATGTGTTATATGCTTCGAACATCCACTGTCAATAATCCAGATCATTCCTTTTGCTACTTGTCCTCTTCTTGCAGTTATTCGATCCTGCATTTAAAAAGACTTAGCTACGCTTTCCTTTCAACGAGTGGGTGTTTCGTTAGTAGCAAATGTTCTTTTAGGAACCCAGATTAACTTAGTGTTGGGAAGTGGACTCTAGCACCTCCCGAAGGGGGGGTCCTCCGTGTATCGTACCCGAGAGAACTTATGGGAGTGCGGCCTAACTCAGTCGAAAAGGGCCTGCACTACTATTGTTGACGAGAGGTTAAATGAATTGATTAGTACTACTCATACCAACATGGTGCTTCATCTTTTCAGGTGACCCCTTAGTAGAAACTCCAAGGTTAAGCATGCTTGGCTTGGAGCAATACTATGATGGGTGACCTACTGGGAAGTGTACTGGGTCAGCCTGTCTGTCACAGCCCAATTTCTTAACCCTTTCTTAGTTAAGTAATTAGACCATGACTCAATTAACTTAGGAAACTCTTGGAAATGAAGTTTAATCTCAAGGATAAATTGAATAAAAATTTTCGCAGGAATTTCAGGGCAGACTTGACACTTCAACTTCAAAAGCTCATAACTTACTTATCTGGACTCCGAATTGACATCCGAAAGAACCGATAGAAAGGTATCGAGAATATCTTTAATATGGTACCAAATTTACTCAATTTCAGACAGATAAGATGGACAAAAAGGGGGTTCCAACACGCTGCCCTGTTTCTAGCGAAAATAAACTCGGACAATTATGAACTCAGGCTTCAATTTACCAAGGGTAAAACTCAAACAATAATGAAAAAGGGTTGAACACGATCATTCACAAAGGAGAATATCAACATGGATTTCATAAGCTAACCAAACATAATGGCATGAACATACAAATTATCAACGTAAAGGAACTGAGTTCTGCAACAGAAAGAGAGGATGAGCTACATGTATGAAGACATATAACTCAGGGCTTACAAAGTATGCTTCATCAAAGGTTAACAAAATGACCATAACCCACTCAATAAGTTACATGTCAAAATAAACTACAGTGTTCAGCTCCACTTGCCATCTCCCAGCTTAACCTGCACGTTTAGAAACACATGCAGGACATGAGTACATAAAGCACTCAGTGGACACATGCCAAAAACATTTAAACTTACTCTTAGAGCTATATGATTGACTTGCCAACTTTAGCATATACAGGGTTTTTTTTTTTTAAAAAAAAATAACCTGCATACGCTTCTTAAGACATATATCTTTTCTTTCTGAAAATAATAAAAATTGAATATGCATCTCATGTGTCTGCAGACATTTATCTTAAATCTGTGATACCATATCTACTTTCTTGTGTTGAGAGGTAGGCCTCCCCCTCAAACACTCTGACCGGCCAGTCCGCTCACCGGCTCACGATCTAATGTGTACACAAACCCTTACCGGCAGCTCATCCGGCATAGGGCCGATATCGTAATTCTGTTGTAGATAGGTACATGCAACATGCTCAAAACAGGCAAGTCAAACTTTTATAAACATAATAAACATCTCAAAACATAGATAATTCTTTAGCACGTGCATTCTTTTGGTTAGAAAGCCCACCAGGATGGATTAATCTATTTAACCCGAGGCTTCGTCTCTTTCTTTCTTTTCTTCTTTCCCTTTCTCAGCTGAACCTTACATTAATTAAAACATTTAAGAATAAGAAATCATACTCTATTCTATGGAATCATCAATTCATAATCTCATTCTTCTTCTTGTACTTTACTTGATTGCCAACTATTATAATTATAAGTTCTTCGGCTATTGCATCCTTCTATCTGTGTGCTATATTAATCACTTATCATATCTATGTTATTATGTCACTTCTTTACATACCAAACTAACAAATTCTAACTTTTACATACTTGGCTAATAAAATCCAATAAATTCACATTAGCCATTATATTCATTCCTTATCTCAAATATCACATTAAATCAAACAAATAAAATCTCTATGTGGAAGTTTTAATCATGCCCTTCTTCTTGAAAATTAAAGATCTTAATGTAAGAATGATTCTATCTTTAATCTCTTGATTTAACCATACTTAATATTGCTTAATAAACTTCAATGCATCATCACTTAGTCCAAATAACATCAACATGTATTTAAACTTAGAAACTCCATAAACTAACTAAATTTTGAAAATTCATTTCTAATGCTTGGAAAATTCTAAATAAATTATTCTAGACATTATTCATGCTAATAAGCTCAAATATGATATCAATTTAAACAAATAAAATCAAAATCCCATAGCTCTTTATTTCTTAATATTTTCGAAAATTACATAATTTTCATATCTTGATTTTTCCTCAATTTCTTTCTAATCTTATGTTTAAACATGCTCAATTACATGAATAAAATCTTAATTTAAGCATAGCATCACATAGTATTAACATAAATTTAAACTCAACCCTAAAGTCATATCTTCATCTAATTCATCATATTTCTACATATTCTTCATCTTCATGCATAATTAAATCATAAAAAAACAACAAAAACTTCAATAATATTCTCTAATCTCTAATCTTCCTTAATCATACTTCAAATCATAATTTATCCAAAAATTTAAAACACCAAAGTATGATGAAAAAGGATTATTTACCTTCAATTTGCTAATCTTTATGGTTGAGGTGGCTTGGAATTATACTATTGTGCTTGGGAGAAGAAAAATTTTTGGTGTTGGTGGGAGGAAGATTTTCGAAAATTATGGAGGGAGAAGAGAGAGAAATTTTGTTGATGTCTATCTTGAATAGTGAAATCTAGATGTTTATATAAACAATAATAAATTTTATTTTGATTTAATTAAATTAGTGATTATTCACCACTTTCTACAATATTCTAGAGAATTTGAGAAATTTATTTTTTTATGATCATCTCTACATGATATACTAACATTCTTAAATCATGCTTAAGTCACACTTAGATCATCCATCTTCACTAATTACAACTAAGTGCCTTGAAATTTTAAAATTTCTACTTTTATCCCCTAAGGATGCAAAGCCTTTTTAAATCTCAAATTAGCAATTAAGTACTAATTAAAATTTGAGGGTATTACACTGTCAGTGAGGACAAAGCAGGCTGGGAAAGAAAGTGTTGGTGTGTGGGGCCAGTACGTCAATTCTGATGGGCGCTCCCGATCCAACAATTGGTATCAGAGCCGGGGCTTCGGATGTGAAGAATCGAATCCGGCGGTGCCATCCCTAGGCAGGGAGTGCCTGAGGGGAAGGGTTGTTGGGCACAACAACTCTAGGGGTTATGACGATTCACGGCCGTAATCCGAGGTGCGAGATTGACGGTCCTCTGGGTGTCATAGGTAGCCCCGTGGCCCGAGTTCGAAGGAGCGCCAGCATATGATCTCAAGGTCCGATGCATTCTCCAGAGTACCGGGATAGTGCTGAGGGGGGGATTGTTGGGAAGTGGACTCCAGCACCTTCCGGAGGGGGGGGGGTCCTCCATGTATCGTACCCGAGAGAACTTATGGGAGTGCGGCCTACCTCAGTCGAAAAGGGCCTGCACTACCATTGTTGACGAGAGGTTAAATGAATTGATTAGTACTACTCATACCAACATGGTGCATCATCTTTTCAGGTGACCCCTTAGTAGAAACTCCAAGGTTAAGCGTGCTTGGCATGGAGCAATACTATGATGGGTGACCTACTGGGAAGTGTCCTGGGTCAGCCTGTTAGTGAGGACAAAGCAGGCTGGGAAAGAAAGTGTTGGTATGTGGGGCTAGTACGTCAATTCTGATGGGCGCTCCCGATCCAACACTTAGTGTTAGGAACATAAATGTAACATGTAATATGTCTTCCAGCATCATATGTTCTTGATATGGCCTTGTAAACAGATGGATAATTTATTTCTATGTTATCCCAGTTAATCTTCTTCTTCTTAGTTGAAGATGTTCTGGTAGAGGCCTTCTGTTTCTGGTCACTATCTGTTTTAACATAATGAGCAGGTTGTCCTTTCTTTTGTATATATTTCTTGTCTCCTGCCTCCTTCATCATCATCTTCTGTGGTTAAGTCTTTTTGTTCTTCAAATCTTTGACTTGATATGGTATGTTCTTCCGTTCAGCCACAAACTTTGTTTCACTTGCTTTTCCAGTTGTTCCTCTTCTCTGCATGTCAATTATCATACCAGTTCGTTCTTAACTTTTGTTGATCTTGCTCATGTTCTCCATGGTCTTCTTCAATTTTTCTTCATCTACCTCTTTTCTGTTGATCACATCTTTGACCTTAGAGTTGAGTGACTAGATTTCTGCATCCTTGGTCTTGATTTGTTCTCCCGGATCATTTAGTTGAGCAGAAAACTTGGTGTTTGCTTCACTCAAAATATTTACTGACTCGTTCAACTTGTCATTCTCTTTAATAACTTCAGAGAATAACTTCTTTATACTTGTGTATCTCTTGAACATTTCATTGATCTCATCCCATGACACTTCAAGCTCATCTTCATTACCAGAGTCATAGATAAGATTATTTGAAGATAAATAAACATGAGAATTTACCTCGATCTGGTCGAGTCCCTTGTCAATTCCCATGTAACATTCATCCCAGTCTTCTTCTGTGTCTTGTACATAGAATGCTTCATCATTTTCTGATGAACAATCAGAAAGATGATTCGAGTTGCTTGAGTCTACTTCAACAAGCATAATTTTACGTTGAGCTTTAAGCTTTCGATCTCCTTTAGCTCTTAGCTCTTCTCTCTGACTCTTGGATAGGTCAGGGCAGTCTGTCTTGAAGTGACATGTTCTCCCACAGCCATAACAAGTATAATCTATAGAGTTAGATGTTTTACCATTACTCTTTGCTTTGCCTTTACTATCAGATCCATCTTGTTCTATGTTCTTTTGATATCTACTTTTATTGTCTTTGTAGAATCTTCGATATTTCCTCGATATAACCTGCATCTTGTCCATTCTCTTGGCAATCATGGCTAACTCCTTGAGCAACTTGTCATAGCCTCCTTGTTCTGATGCAACAAGTACTATTGATTAATCAGCTATGCACTTCGCTTTGAAGGCTACTTCTTTCTCCTTCTTGGAACTGCTCTCGATCTTTTTGTTTGAAGCATGATCTGGTCCATGAATTTTTCTAATATCACATTCATGTATAGCCAGATGGTCAAATAGTGCTTCAACTGACAGATCGTTGCAATTAGCACGTAGTGGTTGCATTGCAGAATATATCTCCCAACTTGGTGGCAATGCTCTGAGTATTTTGGCATTCTTCTCTCGTTGAGTGTACTTGTTCTTGATGAATGCAGAAACTTCAAGTAACACTTCTATGAATCTGTTCTTCATCTGTTTGATGGTTTCTCCAGGCTTCATCTTGAATTCATCGAACTTGTTGCATGCTAGAGACAACTTGTTCTCGATCATAGCCTCTGAACCTAAGCTGAGTTCTCGATGTGCTTCCCACATTTCTTTGGCTTTATCCAAATCTTGAATTTTGGTCAGATGGACTCCTTTGATTGTGTTGGAAATAACTCCCTTGGAAGATTCATCCAGATTTGCTTCACGTCGTTCTTCTGAGGTATATTGTCTAGGATCTTTAAGTACATTTTCTTTGACTACGCCAGTTTCTGTGACACGAGTCTTCTCTTCATAGATAGCTAATGGTCCTTCTTCTATTACTTTCCACATCAGACAGTGATGAGCTTTTAGACACATCTTGATTCTGAAACTCCATTCTCTGTATCCTTAGATGGAGAATTCTACACAAGCTCTAATAACAGAAGATTTCATGATAGCAGATAGTATGCACATGAATGAAAAAGAATTAATGGTCTTTTGAACCATTGCTCTGATACCACTTGTTGGTCCCAAAAGAGCAAGGTTTGGTGTATGGGGCGGGGGAATACACCAAATACAAACTTTTCAGTTTACTTGACTAATTTCTTAGAGAGATTAAGCTTTCTCAAGGCAGATTGCTTAAGTATGATAGACCAGATCGATGACGAGATCGATAACCAGATTGATACTCAATCTCTCCAGATTAAATCTCTCTTTGTGATTAACACTTAGTAGATATCAAGAGTGATCTTGTTATCCCACAGAGCGTTGTGTGCGGAATATGGTGGACTTAGTCTGTGCTCTTTATTAGAAAACCTTTGAAAATCTTAACTAAGTATATTAACAGATTGATTAAGAATGCAAAATGTATGAACATGCTGGTCAGTGAATAAAACAACTGAAAGTAAAGATGCGTAAAATAAATAACACAGTTGTTTTACGTGGTTCGGGAAACCCCCTACGTCCACCGTCCAATTCAAACCGGATTAGATATCCACTACTAAGATACTCTCTTTTTAATACTCATTGAGAACGAGCCACAAGTTTCAAACACAATCTGGTTGAAACTTATGAACGAATAAAGATCGTGTCCCTTTACAACTTACAGTATACAACTGCAACAAGATATCTTCACGTTAATGCACTAGAAAACTACTAGCTAGCGAAGCTATCTTCTTTCTCTTTCTCAATAAGACAGACTTGAATCGAGTGATGTGATTTCGATCACGAACAGGTTAGAACACGATCTGGTATGTAGAAATCTCCTCAAATAAATCCTTCGTAGAGTGAGTTGATTTCTGAGCAGAGTAACAGCTTGATAGACAATAATAATCTTGAAGTAGGTTCAAAGCTTTTATAGGTGTAGAATTTGAAATTCTAACCGTTGGTCTTGATTAATTTGATTACCAATCAAGAGATGTGAATCCCAGATTTATCTCTTCTTAGCTTGTGAGAGAGGTTGACAAAATCCTTGATTTTGGGGAAAGCAGATCGTGATTAATACTTGCTTCCTTCATCGTGTAGTGATTGGTTCTCCTTCCAAATATTATCTCTAGTTGATATACTTTCCATCTTTGAGAGATCAACTGAGGTGGCAAGTGATTTGGGATTCTCCTAAGTATATCTAGATATTTTAATCGTATGTCAGATAACTAGGTTGATCTGGTTGATCTGGATCTTCGAACAAAACGAAAGATAACAAAATGACTATAGGATTTAATCCTTTACATTCTAATTCATCCACTAATCTGGGTTAAAGATATGTTCTCTACCAGATTCACTTTATGTCCTAGTGATCTGGTACAAGTAGATCACATTACAGCCTAGCAAACAAAATTACATCTGAGTGTGTTTCGAGAGAAGATCATCAAAACTAAAGAGAACCATTTGTCAGCCCCTCCTTTCTTCATCTTCTCGCGTTGTGCATCATAGGTCAGTTTAACACTCTCATAGATCCCATCCCTCACTCTTGCGTAGTTCGGGTAATGATTATCAATCTTGTAGCCTTTGATTTTTGCCACTTGATTTATATAGTTGAGAATGTATGTCTTATCTGAAATGCTATTTCTAGGGATCATATGGTATACCATGTATTCCCTCGTGGGTGCCTTTATCTGGAATTTAGCCTTCTCGGCAGCCATTCTGATCCTCTGGACTAGATATTTATCAACAAAAGTATCCATGTAGCCCTTTCTTAATTAAGAAATTAAGCCATGACTTAACTAACTTGGAAATAACTCTAACAATTGATGTTTGATTGCAAAGAAACTCAAATAAGTTCTCGCGAAAAACAGGGCAGGCCGGACACATCAACTTCGAAAGCTCATAACTTTCTCATTCGAACTCCGAATTAAGATCCGAAAGAACTGTTGGAAAGGTATCGAAAAGATCTTTAAAATGGTACAAAATTCAGCAAATTCTGACTTATAAAAACTCACGGAAAAGAGGGTGCAACTGACTGCCCTGTTTCTAGCAAATTCAAAGTTTGCACAATATTTGGACTTGGAGTTCCAATACATCAAAATACCAACTCAAGAAACCAAGAAATAGAGATGAAACAATATAATCCACAAAGGAAGATGCTACCATGGATATCCACATATAAGCCAATACGAAGGTACCGAGTGTTCAAGTGTCAGACAAACTAAGAGTCGCAACGGAATCATGAGTTGAGCTACATGTGTGACGACATATAACTCAACGTACTAAACATCCAACACAAAACAACAAGACACTCAATGGTTCATTGAAAAGTTCATATAACAAAACAACTACAGTGTTCGAATCCATCGCCATCCCCAGCTCAACCTGCACGTTAAGAAAACATGCAGGGCGTGAGTACATAATGCACTCAGTGGACACATGCCAAAACATTTAAACCTTGCTCATAGAGCCATATAATTGACTTGCCAAATCTATGCTTCATATATCTTTCTTTTCTAAAATAATGCAACTGAATATGCATAAAATAAGTCTGCAGACAATTATCTGAAATCTGAAATCTGAAATACCATATCTACTTTCTTGTGTTGAGAGGTAGGCCTCCCTCTCAAACACACTATGACCGGCCAACACGCTAGAAGGCTCACGGTCAAATGTGCACATAACCCTTACCGGCAGCTCGTCCGGCATAGGGCCGATATCGTAATTCTGGCGTAGATAGGTAACATGCAACATGCTTAAAAATAGGCAAGTCAACTTCTTTAACATAAAAACATAAAGCATAAACAAATCTTTAGCACGTGCATAGCTTTTGGTTAGAAAGGCCACCTGGATAGAGATCTACTTATCCTGAGGCTTCGTCTTTTTCTTTCTTTGCTTTCGCTTCTTTCTCAACTGGACCTTACATTAAGTAAAACATTTAAAGATAAGACATCTTTCTTTTCTTTATGAAATCATAATTTCATAATCTCATTCTTCTTCTCATATTTTATTAAATTATCATTTTGTATGATTATAATTTATTCGGCTATTGCATCCTTCTATTCTAACATCTCATTTATCACTTATCTTATCTATATCATTACTTCACTTCTTGACTACTAAACTAATAATTTCCAACTTCTACATACTTAGCTAATTTAATCCCATAATCTCACATTAGCCCTCATATTCATTCTTTATCTTAACTACTTCATCAAATCAAGCAAATATAGTCTCTATATATGAGATTCAATTATGCCCTTCTTCTTGAGAATTTAACATCTTAATGTAAGATTAAGTTTATCTTAGTTTCTTGATACAACTATGCTTAATGTAACTCAATGAACTCTAATGAATCATCACTTAGACCAAATAGTCTTAACATATACTTAAACTCATAAACTCCATAATCAACTAAATTTTGAAAATTCATTTCCAATGCTTGGAAAATTCTAAATAAATTAATCTAAGCATTAATCATACCCATAAGCTCAAATATGATCTCAATTTAAACAAATAAAATCAAAATCTTATAGAATAAAATCCCCTAATTTTCGGTCACTACACCTCATTTAAGAAGTTTGGTTTTTGCTCTAATTTCTTACTCTAATCATGCTTAGTGGTGTCTAATGATACTTATCCATACTTAAATCAAGCAAATTTATGCATATTCTACAAAATCAAATTAGGGTTTATGTAGAAGATTTAGGGGAAATCTAAATATTCATCATCTCTTATAATTCTTTCCAAATCTTAGTTAAATCATGATATTCTACCCCTTTCTTATCACATATGGGAGAATTAACACCATATCTCATAAGTTATGAAACACAACTTATCATAGCACTACAAAAAAAACAGCTTCTGGCGACGGAAAAATCCGTCGTTAGGAGAAGAAATCCGTCGTCCCGGGGGCTTAGCGACGGACTGGCGACGGATTTTTTCCGTCTGTATTTCGTTCGTCGTTAGCTCCCCGGACGACGGAAAATACAGTCCGTCGTTAGATAACGAAGGACTAACGACGGATTTTATCCGTCGTTAGCCACGACGGATTAAAATCCGTCGTCTGAGTCTGCCGGAGACTGTTGACGGCGCCGGAAAGCTAACGACGGATTAAATCCGTCGTTAGTGGCGACGGACTGCAGTCCGTCGCCAGCCTCCGTTGACTGTTGACCTGGCGACGGACTCCGTCGCCAGGTAATATTTTATTTTTTATTTTAATAAATAATTTTGTTTTTTTATTATTCATTACCTAAAACGTGTCATAACCAACAATACAAACATAATCCAACATTGAACAATAATTTAAAATTGAACCAATCAAATGAAATTCAAAATGAATGCGGATTTCATATAATGAACAAAATAAATAATTGTATCAGTCACATCCCACGACAAACCAAAAAATAAAATAATAGTAAATGTATCAGTAGCATCTACGAATCGTAGTCATCATCAGGAGGAAACTGGGGAGGGGGATCAGACGGGGGAGGCTGATAAGAGGGAAAGAAGGGTGGACCTCCCTGCTGAGACTGCATCCAGCGCATCATCTCGGCATGCTGAGACTGCATGAGCGCCATCTGCTGAGCTAATCTCTGCTGCTCAGCCAGGTACTCACGGCGCTCGCGATCCTGCTCCTCGACTCGGCGCCGCAGCTCCTCAACCTCGTCTCTGGATGGGCGTGATGCGGACGAGGATCCCACGAATCTGGAAGCTCTCAAGGCCTTCGCCGCGCCTCCCGTGCCGAACAGCCTCTTCTTCTTGTCCGGGCCGCCAAGAACCTCCAGATACAGCTCGTTGATGTCGACTGCATCGTGGTCCCCCTCGGGTAGCTGGGCCCGCTCCTCGTCAGCACGGCGAAACACCTCAGTCTGATTGCATGTAAACGAGAAATGAACAATTAATGTTAGTATACATATTATAAATATTGAAAATCTAATACATATATATATATATATATATTAGATTTAAATTAAAACTTACCGCTATCGCCTCAGATTTCGGATCGGTGTATGTCCCGTCCGCGTATCGATGCTCGTCCAAAAAGGAGTCGAACATGCACGAAATCGGAGCTACTCCCCGCTCACGACCCTATGCATCAGATCACGATATTGGAGTTGTGTCATTGAAACATGTGTATATGAATTAAAATTGTACCACATAATTAGTATTATTATTTGAAGTATATTATTACCTTTTCCTCAGCTCGTTGCATGACCGACTTGGACCCTCCCCTGTGCTTGATAGGACCAGTACCCGGTCCCTGGGGCTCAGACAACCGGTTGCGCCTCGCTGCCTGGGATTTGGCCATAACATCATCCCGGGACCAGTAAGCGAGCCAACCCATCCAGACATCATCCGTCCACCACCCAGGCTTCCCACCTCTGGGTGGCGGATCATTCCTCCTCCTCTTGATCCCGCAGATATAATCCTTATATCTCTCCCGGATCTTATCATACCATAACTCCCGAATCCTGGAATCGAGTGCCGGCTCCCAAGTAAATTTTTTCTAGCATTGAAAATGTGTGTTAGAAATTGTAGTTATAATTTTATAATTAAGAATGAATTGGAAAGTTTTAGTAAATTTTTTCGAACCTTAAACTCCTCCCAATATCGCTGTCTCACGTCCTCAGGCGTGAGCTTCCAACTATAGCCAGTCGGGTTGGGAACTATCTTAAATAGTTCCCAAATGTAATCTGCCGGGTCGGCATGCGGGTAAAATCCCCTGCATAAGTAATTTTATATTGATTTATGTTAGATTTTTGAATAACTAATTAAATAATTGTCAAAATTGAAGATGTGGTTGCATTTACGTACCCCAGCTCACTCACAGAAAGAACAACGTCTCCTGTGGGTCTACGCTCCAACTGACCATCACCGTCGGAGCCAGAAGACGGACCGCCTATGTGTATGCCACCAATATGGTGGCTGAGACCGCCGGTCCCGGACTCATATCCAGAGGATGAGCCCGGGGAACTACCCCTACCAATGGATAGAGGAGATCGTCGTGAACCCCTACCACGAGGGGTCCCCACATCCTCTCGCCGAGAGTAAGACATCTATTATTTTGAAAATAAATAGATAAATAAGATTCATGATAGACATATCACGTATACGTAGAATGTTTATATTGAACTTATAACATGTTGCATTTATAATTAATAACTTGAAATTCGAATGTGTTAAGTTTTCTACACAAAGTGTTAAGGAGAATCCTCTTCATCGTTATCATTTTCATCTTCCTCATCCTCATCTTCATAGTCATCCTCCTCATCTTCATCTTCTTCTTCGTCATCTGATGCTTCATCCTCTTGGTATTCATCATCCTCGTCATCTTCTTCTTCTGTTTCGAGGACATTATCAGAGTCCACGTGGTCATCATCATCTTCAATTTCTACATGTTCACCGTCTCGGGCAACTGATGTAATATCATCTACATCAACAGTAGTTACCACATGAGCGTCATCATCCTCCTGAAACGGTGACTCCAACGTAGACACATCCGCTCGAGACTCGTCGATAGTGGCCCGTGCCTTTATAGAACAAGCTTCCCACCATTCCCTACACTGTTGGTTCATACTAGGATATGAACAATAATACACCTGTGTAGCTTGAATGGCTAATACAAATGGTTCATATTTTCTAAGTCTGCGCGTATGATTTACAGACACTAAATTGAACTGTGTATCAACCCTTGTACCGGCCGGAGAGGTGTCGAACCAGTCACACTTGAAGAGAACGACCTTCTTATTGTGTAATCCTGGGTATGTGAGCTCACACACTTCGACTAATTGTCCATAAAAATCCGTCTGACTCGAGTCCCCATAGTTACCCGCTTTTATGCACACCCCACTACTCATAGTTGCTCTGTGAGTTCCATGTGATATCGTGTGAAATTTGTAACCATTCACCAAATAACCATGATATGATGTAATCATTGGTGAAGGTCCACGTGCAATGTCCTACATAACAGGATCAGTTACACAATTTTGTACCTACAGCACACAGAAGTTTATACTTATCAAGTTGTGGAGTTGTATGTCCCTTATATAGTAATTAAGTAAATAATTTCAAGTATGTTAGTGAACATTTGACTCACATAGGAGCAAAACCATTCAGGGAATTCTGTAGACATTTTCTTGTCAATGTCCATGTCAGTTACCCATGGATTTGAGTGTCTGAGATGTGATTCGTATTCCCTTCATAGAAAAGAAGATATTAGTTGCTTTGAACCACACATTGCATTAAATAGTCGTATAATATGATTTGTAAAAGATTACTTGATATATGGATCGATCTCCACGCAATTATGGAGTACATATAAATGCGCAGCTCTATATTCCCTTGGATCCAACGCTCTTTTTGTTGTTTTTCCAAAACCAGTTCCGGCAAGTTTGAATACAGAAGGCAAGTCTGATTGATCTTCTACCCCACTAGTAGAACATCCTCCAACGTAGTTGCGAGGCACCTCTCTATGTTTCGTACTGACATGATCCTCAAAATAATAGGAACAGAAAGCAGTGGCTTCCTCCACTAAGTATGCATTACATATCGATCCCTCAACGCTTGATTTGTTCTTGACATTATTTTTCAGCTTTCTTAAATATCTGTATTGAAATAATTCATTTAGGAAGCATGAAACCTTAGTTAAAATTCATGAAACATTAAACACAATTGATTCAGTTTGATAAAGTACCTCTCAAATGGGTACATCCATCGATATTGGACTGGTCCTCCATCTCTTGCCTCGTCGGCTAGATGGATAGGCAAATGTTCCATTGAGTCGAAGAAGCTTGGTGGAAATATTCGTTCAAGCTTACACAAAATTAGTGGGATGTTATTGTTAAGTGTCTCCATGTCGTCACTCTTTATGTTTCGTGATGTCAAATCACGAAAGAACAGACACAACTCAGTTATGGACTTCCAAACAGCTTGTGGGAGTAGTTCTCGAAATGCAACGGGTAGTATGCGCTGCATGAAAACGTGACAGTCGTGGCTCTTCATCCCAAACATCTTAAGTTTACTCATGTCTACACATCTACCCATATTTGAGACGTAACCGTCAGGAAACTTAAGGGTTTTCACCCACTTACACAAGACTTTTCTCTCCTTTTTGTCAAGTGTATAGCATGCCTTAGGATATTTATTAGTGTACTGGTTACGCATCAACTGGGGTCTGTGACAATAGAGGTTGAGTTCCTCCCTCGACTTTGCCGTGTCTTTTGTCTTGCCTTGGACATTCATAACAGTATTGAAAATGTTGTCAAACACGTTCTTTTCAATATGCATAACATCTAAATTGTGTCGAATGAGCAGAGAACTCCAATACGGAAGGTCCCAAAAGATGCTCTTTTTCCGCCATCCAGTGGTAACTTGTCTTAAAATGCGCTTGTTATTATCATCATAATCTTCGGTGACCTTTACTAGTCCCAAATCTTCAATCTGATAAAGTATCTCTTCCCCTGATCTCCTCTCCGGATGATCATCTGCAACAATCTTATTCTTTCTAAAGGCCCTCCTATTCCTCCTGAACTGGTGATCGTAAGGTAGGAACTTGCGATGTGTATCAAACCATGACTGCTTCCGGCTATGTGTTAAGGAGAATGCTTCTGTTTGTTCCATGCATCGAGGACAAGCTAATCTTCCGGCTGTACTCCAACCAGACAACATCGAGTACGCCGGAAAATCACTAATGGTCCACATCAATGCTGCGTGCATCTGGAAGTTTTGTCTTCTTGAAACGTCATAAGTATGGGCACCGACTGTCCACAATTGATTGAGTTCAGATATAAGTGGCTGTAGGTAAACATCAATCTTATCTTTTGGATTTCGGGGACCAGGAACAAGCACTGTGAGAAACATGTGTTGTTCTTTCATGCACAACCACGAAGGTAAGTTGTAAGGAGTAAGGATAACAGGCCAGGATGAGTACTGTTGTCCCGATTGCCCGAATGGTTGAAAACCATCTGTTGACAGTCCTAATCGTATATTTCGTGGCTCCGCTGCAAAACCCGGGTAAGTCACATTAAAGTGCTTCCACGCCGGCGAATCTGCAGTATGGCGCATAACACCATCATCAGCTGAGGTTGAATGCCAGATCATGTCGCCGGCCGTAGCTTTAGATGCATACAACCTTTGTAAACGAGGTGTTAAAGGGAAGTAGTACATCTTCTTAAGAGACACTTGTTTACGTCCCCGACTCCTATCTTTGTATCGGCTTTCATTGCAAAATTTGCAATTCACAAGATGGGAATCCCCCTCCCAATAGATCATGCAATGATTCCTACACGAATCTATCTTTTCTACAGGTAAACCCATTGCCCGTAGCAATTTCTGTGTGCTGTAGTAATTCATGGGCACTTTGTGGTGATCTGGGAATGCCTCATTCAATAACACACACAACTCGTTGAAATATTTTTGTGGCATCCCAGAACTGGCCTTCAAAGTCATCAGACGAGCCACAAAAGATAGCTGAGTGTGGTTCTTACACCCAGGGTATAACTCTTGATCGGCAGCGTCCAACAACTCGTACAACAACTTCGCTGTAGCGTTTGGATCTTCCTCTGTGTCTGGATTATTGAAAGAGGGACCCCCGAGATCATGAACCATCGCGTGGTATGTCCCGTACTCTTCCTCGGGTTCTACATCTACGTCGACACGTGTTTCTTGAGCATATGAAGGTATTTCATTTTCACCATGAAACCTCCAGACCTCGTAACCCCGTGTGAAACCCTTTTTAGCCAGATGAAGCTGTACAACATCTGTACTTCTAAAGTATATATTCTTACACTTCACACACGGACACTTGATTTTTTCTCCATCCATTAACTGAGGCTGACTACTTGCAAATCTTAAGAACTCGTCAAGCCCAGCAAGGAAGTGCGGATTAAATCCCCCGTTCGGAAGTAAACGCAGATACATCCAATCTCAACTCATTTTTATAACCCTGATTAATATTAATAAGTATTTACATAGTAAAATGAAGTTGAATTAGTTACGGAGAGGGCATGAATATATTAGTGGTCGATTAAATGAGACATTAATTTGAATGAAGATTGCACATGTGTAAACATAAACTCACTTAGGAAAGTGTTAAATGAGAGTTGAATTATTAGAGGTTAAATAGAGGAAGACAATTATAAGTTGATTTGGAGTAGGATAGTGGACGACAATAGAGGACGAGAATTATGAAAATTATGGTCCCAGGTTGAGAATTATGGTTTGTCGGCGAATATTATAAGTTCATTTGCACTTGATTGTATTTGGTTATTTTCGGTCATTTAATTTGGTCATTTTTGGAGATTTGCAGTTGATTGCGTCCAAATTAATATATATCCCATATCACTAAATCTAATCAAAACAGCCAGCTGACACAATCATGAAAATATCCCAACATACATTTCATAATCAAAACATTCGTACATAATAATTAAAATATCACAACACATGCATCTCATCAAATCACCACAACATATATAATATTACACATATTGGGAGAAGATCCTTAAGACGTAATCAAAATCTATCCCAAAGGGAGAAGATCCTTAAGAAATTGATTACGTCTATCCCAATGTCAAAAATCCCTCATTTCGTTATACTATATTACCAAAATCTTTTGAAATTATCTACAATCAACTATATATAAACTAATCAACATACATTATATATTTTTGTCAATTAAAATAATAAATTAAATTAAACAATCAATTCACTAATTATGAAATTCAACAGACTTAGAGAAAACATGAACAAAGCTTAGTCTAAATTAGTCTAAATTATTTGGGTGAAAATTAGTATAATTAACCTACACAATTAACTAACATGATTAATCAAATTAAATACAAAAATCAACTAATTCATTATAAATGCTAAATAATCTAAAAATTACCTAAGTAGGTTAAATAATTAACCTAAGTAATTAAATAAGTACATTATTATAATTTAATTACCTTTCACCAAAGTGGGAAGCGCCGGAGCGGCAGAAGGCGGCTCGGAAAGGCTGAGAGAGGAGTCGAGCAGCGACAGACGTAATTAAAAAAAACCTAATTAAACAATTTAAACTAATTAATCCACAATTTAAACTAAGATATCATAATTTACATGTAGTAGACAAACCCGTCAATTATATTTAACACTAACACTATCTAAAGTAATTAATTTATCAAGGATTAATTACAATAATTATTTCTTTAAAAAAAAACTATAATTAACTAAACTAATTAATTACGCTAACTAAACTAATTAATTTATTAAGGTTAATTACATTAATTATCCTTAACCCTAATTAAGTAATTCAGAAAATAATTTATTCAATTATTCAATTAACTAAACTATAAACTAATTTATTAATTTACACAAATTAAAATTAATTAACCAAAAATTAGGTTTAACAAATTAATCAATTATCCTAATAAACTCTACTAACAAGTAATAAATCAACAAATTCAATAGTTAAATATAATTCAACTAATTAAATCTATTTATATCAACATAACAAATTACATATATATATTAACAAATTAAATAATTAAACCTTAAGTAAATAGCATAAACAAAATACTCTAACATTATCCTACTTAACATAACTCAACCGACTATAATTAGTTAATTATGTATAATTATATCACATATATAACCTAATTAAAAATAATTAAAAAATAACAATAATTATAAAATAGTCAATTAATTAACATACAATTAACAAAATTCACATACAATTAACATACATTAACATACAATTAACAAATGAAATTATAAGAAATAACAATAATTATAAAAAGAATATAAAAAATTAACAAATTAAACTACAATTAACACATAATTTACATACCATTAACATGCAATTTATACAATACAATGTATAACATAAAATAGCTAGTAATTAGTTAATTAACATTCAATTAACAAACAAAATTATAAACATTAACAACAATTACAAAATAATTATCAAATTAAACATAATAAATTAACAATAATTAAAAAAATAAATTAAATTGGACATTACCTGCGCGGACAGCTTCTGGAGACTGGCGGCGGACTCCGGCGGCGTCGGCAGCGGCGGAGCAGGGCCGTGGAGGGGCGGCAGCGCAGGCGGAGCAACGGGCAGCTTCATCCCAACGGTAAAATTAAAAAAAAAACATAGAAATCGAAAGAGGAGAAGCAAAAGGGAAGGATTCGACTTACATTGGAGTATTACGGCGGTGGGAGGTCGAAATCGCCTTCAAATCGCCGGTGGGGGGACGGATTACGTGTTGCAGCTTCTGATTTCGCGAAAGGAGGGAGACAACTGTTAAAAGGGCTGGACGACGGACTGGGCGACGGACCAGTCCGTCGCCAGAATTAAAAATAAAAAAAAAATTAAATTAATATCTAACGACGGACTGGACGACGGACCAATCCGTCGTCAGAATTAAAAAAAAAAAAGAAAATAAAACTTAACGACGGACTGGTCCGTCGTCCAGTCCGTCGTTAAGTTTGCCGCCAACTTACGCGCCAAAAAACGGTCGCCAGTCCGTCGCCAGTCCGTCGTTAACCGAAGTCTTTGGAGTCCGTCGCCAGTGGACGACGGAAATCCAATCCGTCGTCCATTCCGTCGCCAGATTAAGGTTTTTTTGTAGTGTAGATGAAAACATAAACTTTCTTCCATGTCTACAAACTAAAGAGGTAAAGATGATGAATAAATACCTCAAAGATGGCTTCTTCTTAAAATTTGAACTCAAAATTAGCTTAATAATTTGATTATGGAAGGAGAAAATTTTTGTCTATGGAGGTAGGGAAGTGATCGAAAGTTTGGAGGAAGAAGGAAGGTAGATGATGATGAAATATAATAAAATAAGTTTTCTTATACCTTAACTTAAGATATTTTCTTAATTAATTAATTAAATAATCCTCTACATAACTCTAGGGGCTTCTAGAACGTCCCGACTCCTCGTTTTTCATGCTTCAAGATTTTAATGCTGGATGATTCATCCCGACATCTAAAATTCATTGGTTCAGACCGTTCGTGATTTGGAGTTCATTTGAACAACTTATTCAAGTTTTAAAATACCGAATAAATCTAATTAAATAAATTCTTTCTAAAACGGTATTTTTCTAGTGAAATCTTCATAATAATCTCTTCTATATATATCATAAAATCGGGCATAATTTGTAGGTATTACTACAGCTGTTGAATTCTCAAACTGAGTTTTAACCGAAAACTTATTTAATTATTGCCGAAATTGCAATAATAAATTTTTATTCTTTATTTTATCTGTTTTCTAGCTTAATGAAATTTCTAATTCCATTTTTCTATTTTATCTAATAGATAAAAATTTTCTCTTCTGAGGGGTATGCTTCGTCTGAATTTATTTTATCTTAACCCCCTCTCTTTTATCACTAATATGGGATTAATAAATCCCATTTTCTTTCTTAACAGAATAATCGTAATTCTTTCTTCTAAATCATATAATAGATTTCTCACACTCTTCTTAATCTCATAAATATATTCTCTTAAGGATGCAAAGCCTTATTAATTCCACAATTAGCAGTTAAGTACTAATTAAAATTTTGAGGGTATTACATACTTCCTCTTGACTACCTCTTCATCAACTTCCTCTTCTTTTTCCTCCTCCTCAATGATCCGTTGCATACGATCTGGCGAGGGAGTAGTTCTTCTCGCTGGGGAGAAATCTTTCCCTTATTAGGGTCAAGGCTAGACTCTGGTTCCACAAATTTCGGGACTTCTGTGGCCAGCTGAGCTTTCGCTGATAGTGGAATGGTACTTTCTTGTTGATAAACTTCCTCAGGTTGATGAGTAGCAGTTTCTGGTTGAGAATCTCCAGCTGGTGGTGGAGATTCTTGAACTTTCCTCAAGCGCCTTCTTTTGGGCTTGGCCTGATGAGTGGTGGTGGATGTGTCTGTATCAATGAAACTCGCCCTCTTAGCAGGTTTTTTACGTTGGGTCTTCTCCTTTTGTACCTTTTCTTTTGGTACTTTCTCCTTCTTCTTGTCCTTACCTTTGGAAGGTGGCATCCAAATTGGATTTGAACTTCCCATCTTCATCAGAGCTTGCAAGTGGACTCCACCAGAAACTTTGTTGAAGAGAGCAAGGGTTATTCCTAAGGACATATCAATTTGGTGATGGTCCTTATGAATAGTTAATCTGGGATTGAACTCCACTACATTCTCCGAGACCTGCTGCTTGAAACTTCTCCACCATGAAGCTGATCTTGGTAGAGTTGTGGAGATTCTTTCTAACTTCAACGGACACAACATTGCCCTAAGCATCCGTGGTCTACTTCACCAATCTTGCTTCCTTCACCAGCAAATCAAATAGGATCCTGCTCCAGTTGACCTTCAGATTTAGGACCACCGCAGTCATTATCCTAAATTTCTCTAGTGTAACCTGGTCATAGGACCCACTGTGCGTCATAAAGATACGCTGTACAAACTCAAAAACAAGCTTGTAGCCTGGTTGAAGTAAAGCCCTCTGGAACATTTTTCCAGTGTATGAGCTTGGGATCACCATCACTTGCTCTACATCATCTTGAAGTTGTTCTATAGTTATCTCAGAAAAATTCATGCCTTCATCCTTCAACTTATATACCTGGTTGATCATGGCCATCACGTCGCAGGTTGTCTTGCTTGTTCTGTCCCCTATAGGCATCAGCACATTCGCTTCATGGTCATCCTTCTCATCGTGCCATGTTAGATAGAATGTGGCAGCTTGCTTTGCCAAGTACATATTTGGGTGGGCAGTGACAATGTTATGGAATCCTACAAACAATAATCCAGTAGTGAATAACATATAATCACAAGACATAATAGCAAAACATATCCCATAACTCAGTTTTGAAATAAGAACATGAAGAACACTGAGATTATATATATATATCCAAAAAAGTAATAAATGCAGAAAAACAATAAGACATAACCCAACATCTTTTCAGAAACCATAATCTCATCACAATAAATCAGATGCCTTAACGTACACATACTTAGCAGGGCATAAAATAAAAACAATGATAAACCTTTATAGCATTTGAAAACAGCGAAAATTTCTTCCAACTTTTGGAAGTCGTGGGTTTCATAAACAGCAAAAGGTTATGGTGAAAGATACTTTTGAACCTAAGCAACGTGTTGGAAAATCAGAGATGATTGTTGTGCCATTTTTTGAAAGGTGAATGAGTTTGAAAAAGCTTTCGAAAGAAGTTTGATAACTGGAAATCGCCTAAGAGCTTAGAAGATGGAGAGTGCTCAGTAAGTTGAAAGTGTAAGGTGAACAGTTATGAGCACGTACGATGCATATATATAAGAAATAAATGAATGGTTGAGATGAAAATGATAAGAATTTAAGGTTAGGATGGAGCGTGTGACTCTTTCTAACAGCTGCAACTTTCCTTTTCTTATTTCGGTAATGATATTCCTTGATCATAGTTACCAAAGCCTGTACTAACCATCACAATTATGGAAGATTTAGCAAATCCATGTCAGAAAATAACTTTATAGACTATAGTTAGGGCGGTGATTAGGTCAGAAAATGATTCTAATTTCTGAGTTCCCCCTTGACTAAGTAACTAATATTGAAAAATTAATTTCCACGTGGCATGGTCTAGTCTCATCCAATTTCTGACACGTGTTAACCAGAGACGGTCTGGTCTTCACTTCTAATACCATCTAGACTTCACTCCTAATACCATTTGGTTTTCACTTCTAATACCATCTGGTCTTTACTTCTAATACCATCTAGTCTTCACTTCCTGTTGAAGTTTGATCTGTTTCTCATAATCATCATACTCTGTTTGATTGTCAATCTAGTTAGCAATCTGATTCTCACGATCTCTAAGATGATCTGTTATTAAACATGCAAGTGTATCAACATACTCTAAGTAAAAATTTGCGGAAGCTAAAGTAGAAGACACGAGATAATTTTTGTGTAGGTTATATAAATCAATAACCTACACGGCAGCCTTACGACCAAAAAGAATAATCAAAACAAGTGTTGAACTATTACAATGTTGGGCAACACAATAACATCAACACTAATACTAAAATACTAAATGTATGTTCTTACGAGCTAAGAGCATACAGAATTAAAACTATGAATCTAATCTGCAAAAGAACGTCTCTCTAACTTCTTAATGACTGCATGGGCTCGGATCCATAAGTATAGCAACTGTTCGGCCCATGTCTCCACAATTCTCGCAGTTCAGTTGTTGTGCTCCGCAAAATCTACCTGGAATTGTGGAACTACTTCAGTCTGTTGTTGACTACGAGATTTGTGGAACAGAATTCCACTTAGCATGAAACTCTCAATTGCCTAGTACGACTTGGTCTTCTCTCTAGTCTTCGTGCGTCTTTCAAGAATGCCAAGTCAGCCTTCCACGTGGCTGTGGAGCTGGACGCTAAGTCAACACCAGTTGTTATGTTGAGTCAGGAGCTAAGTCAACATTCCTGTGAAGAACACAAAAACACACATGTTAGGTCAACATTACAAATAACAATAGACTTTAAATACCTAACAAACTCCCCCTGTTTTTGTGCCTTCTTCACAACATCTTTTTCTTCACTAGAGCTCTCCCTATGTTTATGCCTGCAAAAATGTGTCAACAATAGCAACAACATTGATAGAATAACAACATAGGCATTCATCGACATTTTACGCAGCACACGAACATCTATCCCATTAAAAGGTATGCTGCATCAAAAAATATCATCCAACATCCACCATACAAAAATTAAAAAACATAAATTGTTTTTTGTGCACCCCACATCACAAAAATAAATGTTTTTAACCACAGACGGTCATCCTCACAGACGCTCATTTCCATCGTCTTCTTCATCCTCAATGTCTTCTACCTCCTCATCTGGTTCGCCTCCTGTTGCTGCTTCGCCCCCTGCTGCTGCTGCTTGTACTGGTTCTCCCCCTTGTTGTGAAGACAGGCAGGCTTGGAGGGAGGGAACGAGCGCAGCCAGCGTATTCAGAGCACCAATTAACTGTTGGACAGTCTGTGGTGGCAACTGAATACCAGAGGTACCAGGGACGGGTGTATCAGGGTTTCGCCAGGGTAGATCTGCCACCTTGCTTTTGCTGAACAAGGAGATGTGAATGGCATACTCAGGAACCAGAACCGCCTCATGTGTTCTGTCTATTGCCGGAAACCCTTGATGTCCCATAACCCTGCAGATAAGAGATGGAAACAGGTGATAGCTGATTTGTGTTTTAGCAGATAGAGCGGCCAGCTGATCAAAAACAATCCGCCCAAGGTTGAAAGACTTTTTGAGCCCAACAAGATAAATTAACACCCCATGTTGCTGTGTGACAACAGTAATATTGGATGAGATTATCCAGTTGTATGTGAGAACCTTGTGGAGGACAGAGTAGAGGTGGGTTAAACAAAGAGGATTTCATGGGTTGGACCCATTTGGACCTCTTGCCGCAGGTGATGATTTTGGCAACATCGTCAAGGCTAGAGACAATGTCGCCCTCCACATTTGGTAGGCCGAGGGCAGAGTTGGTGGCTTCCGCAGAAAAATCAAACACAGTATTGTAAAAGCAGAATTTGGCAAATTTTTGGGAGGAGCGATTACCAAACTCGCGATGTAGGTTGCAGTAAAAGTGACGAACAATGGATTTAACAAATGGAGGGAGTTCAAAAATGGTACCCAGTAGTCCTCGGGAGCGAAAGAAGGAGAGCAAGTTGTTCTCGTCGAACGTCGTCTCCTCCACGGTGTGCTCACTGATGCAGGGAGCGTTTTGGAGGCGCTTCCACTTGACCGCCGCTATCTCATCGTAGAACTGTAGATTGAGGGCGAGAGCGGGGTCTAAGGGACCGTCCGTTGCGTCAGACAGCTCAGAAATGGGAACCGGAGCCTAGACAGCCTGTTTTCCTTTCGCTGTAGTAGCAGCGGAGGAAGTGGGATCAGTTTTGACGTCGACGACAGCGGAGAACCGAGGACGTTTGGGGGAAGAAGACACTTCATCCTCACTGTCATCGGGAATGATGACAGTGGGAGCCGGATTCTTGGATTTCTCGGACAGATTTGTGTGTGTGGAAAGTCTGGACCCCCGAGTGGCTGGCTTTCGCGGTGGAACAGCTGGTGGAGACGACGACCGGGATTGTGGTGATGCTAGTATGGGCTCGACTAGGGCAACAGTGGTAACCGGAGGGACAGATTCTTCAACAGCCGGAACCACAGGTGTTGTGGCCGTGGTTGGAACTGGTGGAGGAGCGGTGGTATCCACAACCGGCGAGGGTGCAACAGAGACTGGAATGGACGGAGTCTCCACTGCAACGGGTGGAGTCTCGACGGCGGGCAGTGCCGGAGTTGGTTGGAGGACCTGGAGAAGGTGAGGGTTTGGGGCTAGGAGAGCTTGGAGAAGGGCAGTAACGTCGGGGTTTGGAGGAGTAGCCATCGCAGGAGAATTTTGGGAGAAAAAATCTGAGAAAGAAAATGGAGGGTTTTTGGATGAGAGAGGACGACGACTATTGTTTTGTTTTACTTATAGTTCGAGAAACCGTATCAGTCTAGGGATATGTGCAGATTTGGGAGAGAGAGAATAGACACGGTTTCTAGGGATTCGTGTGACAGAAAAAGCAATGATGGAGAACAGTCTGGCGACGGTTCAACTCAAAAGAAATTATGCCGTTTCATTTTCATCTTGACAAACCTAAGAACACGGGACCCAACAGTTATAACCCACTATCAAATAGAGAAATAAGCGATGTGGAGGACAATGCTAGAATATGTGGGACAGAAAACACACATGGCCGATGTAGAGAGAAACATTTTTAGAGAACAACATTTTGATAAAACAGTCTAACTTACTTTGTTGTGTCAACATCTCTGCAACATTCACCCGGTTCATATAGATAAAATAGGTGCAGAACTACAAGAATCCAAGGGTTAGTGAGCGTAGAGTGCATCGTCGCAGCGAACGTCGTGCCCCTAGCCTTTCACCTTCGAAAGCAGTCGCAGTTACAATCCTCTTGTAAGGTAGCATCGTCGCAGAGAACGCCGTGCCCCCCAAACTACTTGGATTGTTTACCACACAGTTACATAAAACATATATAAAAGAACACCAGGAGTCCGTAGACAGATCATGTTGACTAAGATGTTATACTAGCAAGTTAGACACACAAGCTACACCCTTTGATATAGATAACAATGATATGAATATGGGTGTAGCTCAACACACTTTATTAATGACAAAAACAAAGATCAAGAGACTTTCGTAAGTACACAAATCTCTCATGGTCCAGGGGTTTTGTAAAAATATCAGCAACCTGGTTTTCCGTTTTCACATACTCAAGCTTGATTACCTCTTCTTCCACTAAATCTCTAATGAAATGGTGTCTTATGTCAATATGCTTTGTCCTTGATTGTTGAACAGGATTTTTGGAAATATTTATAGCACTCATATTGTCACAGTACACAACTAGGTCATTATTTGCTAGGCCATAATCACTAAGCATTTGTTTAAGCCACAACAGTTGTGTGCAATAGCTGCCTGCTGCAACATACTCGGATTCAGCAGTGGATAAGGAAACACAGTTTTGCTTACGACTATGCCATGACACAATGTTGTTACCTAGATAAAAACATCCTCCACAAGTACTCTTCCTATCATCCACATCTCCAGCCCAATCAGAATCACTAAACCCTATGAAGCTCATATTCATGTTTTTAGAAAAAAAGATTCGTAAATCTAATGTTCCAGCAACATACATGATGATTCTTTTAACAGCTTTAATATGGGATACCTTGGGTTTAGCTTGATACCTAGCACATACACATACACTAAACATCAAATCTGGACAAGTGGATGTTAGGTATAGCAGACTCCCTATCATTGATCTGTAGAGTGTTGGGTCAACATCCTCTCCAGCATCATCTTTAGTCAACTTTTCCGTAGAGCCCATGGGGGTCTTCATGTGTTTGGCTCCTTCAAGGTTAAAACGCTTTATCATCTCTTTGGCATACTTACTTTGAGAGATAAAGATGCCATCTTGTCTTTGTTTAACTTGAAGTCCAAGGAAGTATGTGAGTTCTCCCACCATGCTCATCTCGAATTTTGTAGACATTGCACCTGAAAAATCATTAAGCATGTTACGTGAAGTGGAACCCACAATCATATCATCAACATAGATCTGAGTTATAAGAATGTGTTGATCTTCCCTTTTGATAAACAATGTTCGGTCAGCTGCACCTCTCACAAACCCATATTTGAGAATGAAGTTTGTCAGGTGTTCATACCAAGCACGTGGTGCTTGTTTGAGACCATACAGGGCTCTCTTCAGTAGAAAGACATAGTCAGGCATGTGGGGGTCCTCAAATCCTTTTGGTTGTTCAACATAAACTTCCTTCTTGAGTTCACCGTTGAGGAATGATGCCTTCACATTCATCTGATATAGATTGATGTTGAGATGGCATGCAACAGCAAGCAACAACCGAATGGACTCAAGTCTTGCTACTGGGGCAAATGTATCATCAAAGTCAACCCCTTCGACTTGAGTATACCCTTGAGCTACCAATCGTTCTTTGTTTCGTACAATGGTTCCCTTCTCATCAGATTTGTTCTTGAAAATCCACTTTGTGCCAATAACATTTCTGTTGGCTGGGCTGGGAACAAGGTACCACACATCACTACGCACAAACTGATTTAGTTCTTTATGCATAACATTTATCCATAACTCATCGGTCAGTGTTTCCTTGACATTTTTTGGTTCAAACTTAGAGACAAAGCATGTTACGCCTTCAATTGTAGAGCACACAGAGTACATGCATGCCATATTGTTGGGAACCCTAAGATTAGTGTTAATGATGGTCTCTCGAAACA
>JAPKLX010000457.1:109101-137362 GCA_026898415.1 Leonotis leonurus
GTGTATTCCCCCCCCATACACCAAACCTTGCTCTTTCGGGACCAACACATATATCTATAGTTCATCGACTGTTTACGTCTGGTCTGAACACCATCCTCAACATTTCCTATGGCTTGAGATAGTGGATGGTTTTCTCTAACCCTTCCTGGAGGTTCTCCGCGGTGAGTAACCTCTTGAACCTCATCTTGTTTGTCTTCTGGTTCCTGTGGTGTTCCATTATTTTCCTTAGTACTACAAAAAAATGCATTATATAGCAACGGAATAGTGACGGAAAAATTTTCCGTTTCTAAATTTTAACGGATCGACAAAGGAATTGTTACAGAATTTTTGTAAAATTTTAGTAACGGAATTATCCGTTATTAAAAATTTAGTAATAGAATTTTTCGTTACAGTTACGTTACTAAAATAGAAGAAACCATTCTAAAAACGAAAATTCCGTTACAATTCCGTTGTTATATATAGTAACGGAATACATTCCGTTTTTAAATTTTCTAGCAACCATCGATATTACTACGGAAAAATTCCGTTACTAAAATAATTCTTTTTTGTAGTGGATGTTGTGTTAGGTGGAGCAATTTGAGCTTCAACAGGAGGTAAAACAACTCCCCCTTGATGTATGTCGTCTTCTGCTTCCACCTCCTTGTTCATATCACCTGCGTCATCAAAGACAACATTAACAGATTCCTGTATTGTCTTAATGCGAAGGTTAAATACCCTATATGCTACGCTGTTTGTAGAGTACCCAACAAATACTCCTTTGTCACTCTTGTCATCAAACTTCGTTAGATAATCACGATCATTTAGGATAAAATATACACACCCGAAAACAAAAAAATGTTTTAAGTGAGGTTTTCTTCCCTTAAGCAGTTCATACGGTGTTTTGAATGAGCCTGGTCGAATGTTGACTCGATTGTTGATGTAACATGCGGTGTTTACTGCCTCAACCCAAAAACATTTCGCCATTTGTTTTGAGCTCAGCATGACCCTTGTCATCTCAATCAGGGTCCTATTCTTGCGTTCGACCACCCCATTCTGCTGTGGGGTCTTTGGTGCTGCAAACTCTTGGCATACGCCCTTTTCATCACAGAAGCTCGTGAATTGTGAATTTTCAAATTCACGACCATGATCTGACCTTATACGAGATATTCTAGCATCAAAAACATTAGCAACATCAGTAGAAATATTTCTAAACATCTCAAATGTTTCAGATATTTCACGTAAAAAATATGTCCATGTGAATCGGGAGAAATCGTCTACCACAACTAATACATACCTTTTACCACCAATGCTCTCAACTTCCATGGGTTCTACAAGATCCATATGTAGAAGTTCAAAGCATCGGTTGGTCCCAAAGTGTTGCTCACGATGCTGTAGAGCAGGGTGTGAGGCATGCAATTGTTTTTCTCTCTGACAGTCTCCACATACAATCTGGTCTGCCTTTCCAAGTTTGGGTAAACCTCGTACTGCATCCATCTTTACTAACCTGCCAAGATTTCGAAAGTTAGTATGACCAAATCGTTTGTGCCAGAGTATAACATCATCAACTTTTGCCTTGTTGCATTTTAGGTTATCAGTCATATAACAATTGTCTGACGACCTTTGACCTGTCATGATACACAAGTTTCTGTTATTATATACTTCACATGCATCTTTGGTGAATTTCACAAGCATGTTACCATCACATAATTGGCTTATGCTGATTAAGTTTGCCATAAGCCCTTGCACATGATACACATTTGTTAGTGCAGGCAAGCCAGGTACATTAAGTGTACCTCTCCCTATTATTTTACCTTTTAAACCTCCACCGAAGGAAATATTTCCCCCGTCATAAGTTTCATAGGTGGAAAGGAATGTGTTGTTACCTGTCATGTGACGTGAACATCCGCTGTCAAAGTACCAAGATCCTGAAATGTTAGTTTTCAAAGTTGTGTAAACAACATTACATGTTAGATCAGCTTTCTTTACCCATTTCATTTTGGGTTGCTGTGGTAGCACGAAATGTGACTTGTCATCCCTTTTCTTTTGATAACAGAAAGGTTTTATGTGTCCTGGTTTCAGACAGTAATGACATATATATCTCCATGAAAAGGGCATATGCCAAGAGTTAGCATTACCAAAGACCCCACAGTAGAATGGGGTGGTCGAACGCAAGAATAGGACCCTGATTGAGATGGCAAGGGTCATGCTGAGCTCAAAACAAATGGCGAAACGTTTTTGGGCTGAGGTAGTAAAAACCGCATATTACATGAACAATCGAGTCAACATTCGATCAGGCTCATTCAAAACACCGTATGAACTGCTGAAGGGAACAAAACCTAACTTAAAACATTATCGTGTTTTCAGGTGTGTATGTTTTATCCTAAATGATCGTGAGTATCTAACGAAGTTTGATGACAAGAGCGACAAATGAGTATTTGTTGGGTACTCTACAAACAGCATAGCATATAGGGTATTTAACCTTCGCATTAAGACAATACAGGAATCTGTTAATGTTGTCTTTGATGACGCAGGTGATATGAACAAAGAGGTGGAAGCAGAAGACGACATACATCAAGGGGGAGTTGTTTTACCTCCTGTTGAAGCTCAAACTGCTCCACCTAACACAACATCCAGCAGTACTGAGGAAAACAATGGAACACCACAGGAACCAGAAGACAAACAAGATGAGGTTCAAGAGGTTACTCACCGCGGAGAACCACTAGGAAGGGTTAGAGAAAACCATCCACTGTCTCAAGTCATAGGAAATGTTGAGGACGGTGTTCAGACCAGATGTAAACAGTCGATGAACTATAGAGATATGGCGTGCATGTACTCTGTGTGCTCTACAATTGAAGGCGTAACATGCTTTGTCTCTAAGTTTGAACCAAAAAATGTCAAGAAAGCACTGACTGATGAGTTCTGGATAAATGCTATGCATGAAGAACTAAATCAGTTTGTGCGTAGTGATGTGTGGTACCTTGTTCCCAGACCAGCCAACAGAAATGTTATTGGCACAAAGTGGATTTTCCAGAACAAATTTGATGAGAAGGGAACCATTGTACGAAACAAAGCACGATTGGTGGCTCAAGGGTATACTCAAGTCGAAGGGGTTGACTTTGATGACACATTTGCCCCAGTAGCAAGACTTGAGTCCATTCGGTTGTTGCTTGCTGTTGCATGCCATCTCAACATCAATCTATATCACATGGATGTGAAGCAGCATTCCTCAACGGTGAACTCAAGGATGAAGTTTATGTTGAACAACTAAAAGGATTTGAGGACCCTCACAAGCCTGACTATGTCTTTCGTCTGAAGAAAGCCCTGTATGGTCTCAAACAAGCACCACGTGCTTGGTATGAACACCTCACAAACTTCCTTCTCAAATATGGTTTTGTGAGAGGTGCAGTTGACCGAACATTGTTTATCAAAAGGGAAGTTCAACACATTCTTATAACTCAGATCTATGTTGATGATATGATTGTAGGTTCCACTTTACGTAACATGCTTAATGATTTTTCAGGTGCAATGTCTACAAAAGTCGAGATGCGCATGGTGGGAGAACTCACATACTTCCTTGGACTTCAAGTTAAACAAGGACAAGATTGACATCTTTATCTCTCAAAGCAATGCCAAAGAGATGATAAAGTGTTTTAACCTTGAAGGAGCCAAACACATAAAGACCCCCATGGGCTTTACAGAAAAGTTCACTAAAGATGATGCTGGAAAGGATGTTGACCCAACACTCTACAGATCAATGATAGTGAGTCTGCTATACCTAACATCCACTCGTCCAGATTTGATGTTTAGTGTATGTGTATGTGCCATGTATCAAGCTAAACCCAAGGTATTCCATATTAAAGTTGTTAAAAGAATCATCAGGTATGTTGCTAGAACATTAGATTTAGGAATCTTTTTTTCTAAAAACATGAATATGAGCTTGATAGGGTTTAGTGATTCTAATTGGGCTGGAGATGTGGATGATAGGAAGAGTACTAGTGGAGGATATTTTTATCTAGGTAAAAACATTGTGTCATGGCATAGTCGTAAGCAAAACTGTGTTTCCTTATCCACTGCTGAATCCGAGTATGTTGCAGCAGGCAACTGTTGCACACAACTGCTGTGGCTTAAACAAATGCTTAGTGATTATGGCCTAGAAAACAATGACCTAGTTGTGTACTGTGACAATATGAGTGCTAAAAACATTTCAAAAAATCCTGTTCAACACTCAATGACAAAACATATTGACATAAGACACCATTTCATTAGAGATTTAGTGGCACAAAAGGTGATCAAGCTTGAGTATGTGAAAACAGAAAACCAAATTGCAGTGGTGGAGACTCCATCCATTCCAATCTTTGTCGCACCCTCGCCGGTTGCAGACACCACGGCTACTCCTCTCGCTCCAACCACGGCCGAAACACCTGTGGTTCCGGCTGTTGAAGAATCTGACCCTCCGATTACCACTGTTGCCCTAGTCGAGCCCATACCAGCATCACCACAATCCCGGTCGTTGTCTCCATCAGCTGTTCCACTGCGAAAGCCAGCCACTCGGGGTTCCAGACTATTCACACACACAAGTCTGTCCAAGAAATCCAAGAATCCGGCTCCCACAGTCGTCGTTCCCAATGAAAGTGAGGATGAAGTGTCTTCTGCCCCCAAACGTTCTCGGTTCACCGCTGCCGTCGACATCAAAACTAAGCCCACTTCCTCTGCTGTTGTTGGGAAGTGGACTCCAGCACCTCCCGGAGGGGGGGTTCTCCGTGTATCGTACCCGAGAGAACTTATGGGAGTGCGGCCTGCCTCAGTCGAAAAGAGCCTGCACTACCATTGTTGACGAGAGGTTAAATGAATTGATTAGTACTACTCATACCAACATGGTGCATCATCTTTTCAGGTGACCCCTTAGTAAAAACTTCAAGGTTAAGCGTGCTTGGCTTGGAGCAATACTATGATGGGTGACCTACTGGGAAGTGTCCTGTGTCAACCTGTCAGTGAGGACAAAGCAGGCTGGGAAAGAAAGTGTTGGTGTGTGGGGCCAGTCCGTCAATTCTGATGGGCGCTCCCGATCCAACAGCTGTTACTACAGCGAAAGGAAAACAGGCTGTCCAGGCTCTGGTTCCCGTTTCTGAGCCGTCTGACGCTCCGGACAGTCCCCTAGTCAATTTTACTGTGTTTGATTTTTCTGCAACCTGCATCGCGAGTTTGGTAATCGCTCCTCCCAAAAATTTGCCAAAGTCTGCTTTTACAATACTGTGTTTGATTTTTCTGCGGAAGCCACCAACTCTGCCCTCGGCCTACCAAATGTGGAGGGCGACATTGTCTCCAGCCTTGACGATGTTGCCAAAATCATCAACGGAGGCAAGAGGTCCAAATGGGTCCAACCCATGAAATTCTCTTGTTTGAACCACCTCTACTCTGTCCTCCACAAGGTTCTCACATACAACTGGATAATCTCATCCAATGTTACTGTTGTCACACAGCAACATGGGGTGTTCTTTTATCTTGTTGGGCTCAATATGTCTTTCAACCTTAGGCGGATTGTTTTTGATCAGCTGGCCGCTCTATCTACTAAAACACAAATCAGCTCTCTCCTGTTTTCATCTCTTATCTGCAGGGTTATGGAACATCAAAGGTTTCCGGCTATCGCTAGAACACATGAGGCGGTTCTGGTTCCTGAGTATGCCACTCACATCTCTTTGTTCAGCAAAAGCAAGGTGGCAGATCTACCTTGGCGAAACCCTGATACACCCGTCCCTGGTACCTCTGGTATTCAGTTGCCACCACAGACTGTCCAATAGTTAATTGGTGCTCTGAATACGCTGGCTGCGCTCGTTCCCTCCCTCCAAGCCTGCCTGTCTTCACAACAAGAGGGAGAACCAGTACAAGCAGCAGCAGCAGGGGGCGAAGCAGCAATAGGAGGCGAACCAGATGAGGAGGGAGAAGACATTAAGGATGAAGAAGATGATGGAAATGAGAGTCTGTGAGCCGTCTGTGGTCAAAAACATTTATTTTTGTGATGTGGGGTGCACCAAAAACAATTTATGTTTTTTAATTTTTGTATGGTGGATGTTGGATGATATTTTTTGATGCAGCATACCTTTTAATGGGATGGATGCTCGTGTGTTGCTTAACATGTCGATGAATGCCTATGTTGTTATTCTATCAATGTTGTTGCTATTGTTGACACATTTTTGCAGGCATAAACATAGGGGGCGCTCTAGTGAAGAAAAAAATGTTGTGAAGAAAGCACAAAAACAGGGGGAGTTTGTTAGGTATATAAAGTCTATTGTTATTTGTAATGTTGACCTAACATGTGTGTTTTTGTGTTCTTCACAGGAATGTTGACTTAGCTCCTAACTCAACATAACAACTGGTGTTGACTCAGCGTCCAGCTCCACAGCCACGTGGAAGGCTGACTTGGCATTCTTGAAAGACGCACGAAGACTAGAGAGAAGACCAAGTCGTACAGTTGAGAGTTTCATGCTAAGTGGAATTTTGTTCCAAAAATCTCGGAGTCAACAACAGACTGAAGTAGTTCCACAATTCAAGGCAGATTTTCGGAGCACAACAACTGAACTGCGAGAATTGTGGAGACATGGGCCGAACAGTTGCTATACTTATGGATCCAAGCCCATGCAGTCTATCTATAAATAAAGGAGTCATTCAGAAGTTAGAGAGACGTTCTTTTGCAGATTAAATTCGTAGTTTAAATTCTGTATGCTCTTAGCTCGTAAGAACCTACATTTAGTATTTTAGTAATAGTGTTGATGTTATTGTGTTGCTCAACATTGTAATAGCTCAACACTTGTTTTGATTATTCTTTTTGGCCGTAAGGCTTCCGTGTAGGTTATTGATTTATATAACCTACGCAAAAATATCTCGTGTCTTCTACTTTAGCTTCCGCAAATTATCACTTCGAGTAGGTTGATACACTTTCAAATAGCACTCGAGCTGTCTCATAATATAAGTATCTCATTTACATCGATCTCATAGTCCTTGAGCTGCTTCTTTAACCAGAGTATCTGTGCACAATAGCTTCCAGCGGCCATATATTTTACTTCTATGGTTGATGTAGCAACATCTGTTTGTTTATTTGAAATAGAACTCTGTAATACCCTCAAAATTTTAATTAGTACTTAATTGCTAATTTGAGAATTAATGAGGCTTTGCATCCTTAAGAAATAAAAATAAGAAAATTTAAAACTAAAGTATTTAATTGTGATTAGTGAAGATAAGTAACCTAAGTGTTACTTAAGCATGATTTAAGAGTTGTTAGTATATCATGTAGAGATGATTATAAACAAATTTCTCAAAGTTTCTAGAATATTGTATAAGTGGTGAATAATCATCTATTTAAATTAAATCAAAATAAAATTTATTATGGTTTAGATAAATATCACCAATTTACTATTCAAGATAGACATAAAAACAAAAATCATCTTCTTCTTCCTCCCTCTAATTTTCGAAAACTATAACCCCTTCATACCATAAAATTTTTCTCCTCCCAAGCTCCATAAGGTGATTCCAAGTTATCTCAAGTATAAAGACTAGTGAATTAAGGGTAAATAACTATTCCCTTTCATATTTATATGTTTTATTTTGGTGAAGCATGATTTTAAAGCATGATGATGGAGAGTTTAAATTTGAAGTATTAGTTGTTATTTCATGATTAAAGCATGATTAAGGTGGAAAGCATGTAGGAAGAGGAAGAATATGTAGGAATATGATGACATAGATGAAGATATGGCCTTAGGGTTTGAAATTAAATTATGTAATACTTGTGAAGCTATGCTTAAATCAAGTTGATATTCATGTAATTGAGCATGTTTAAACATAAGATTAGAAAGAAATTTGATGAAAAATCCAAGGTATAAAATTATGAAATTTTCGAAAATTATGAAATAAAGAACTATGGGATTTTGATTTTATTTGTTTAAATTGATATCATATTTGAGCTTATTGGCATGAATAATGTCTAGAATAATTTATTTAGAATTTTCCAAGCATTAGAAATGAATTTTCAAAATTTAGTAAGTTTATGGAGTTTCTAGGTTTAAGTACATGTTGATGTTATTTGTACTAAGTGATGATGCATTGAAGTTTATTAAGCAATATTAAGCATAGTTAAATCAAGAGATTAAAGATAGAATCATTCTTACATTAAGATCTTTAATTTTCAAGAAGAAGGGCATGATTAAAACTCACACATAGAGATTTTATTTGTTTGATTTAAGGTGATATTTGAGATAAGGAATGAATATAATGGCTAATGTGAATTTATTGGATTTTATTAGCCAAGTATGTAAAATTTGGAATTTGTTAGTTTACTATGTAAAAAAGTGATATAATAACATAGATGATAAGTGATTAATATAGCCCAAAGATAGAAGGATGCAATAGCCGAAGAACTTATAACTATAATAGTTGGCAATCAAGTGAATTACAAGAAGAAGAATGAGATTATGAATTGATGATTCCATAGAAAAGAGTATGATTTCTTATTCTTAAATGTTTTAATTAATGTAAGGTTCAGCTGAGAAAGAGAAAGAAGCAAAGAAAGAAAAAGACGAAGCCTCGGGATAAATAGATTAATCTATCCAGGTGGGTTTTCTAACCAAAGAATGCACGTGCTAAAGAATTATTTATGTTTTGAGATGTTTATTATGTTTATAGATGTTGACTTGCCTGTTTTTGAGCATGTTGCATGTACCTATCTACAACAGAATTACGATATCGGCCCTATGCCGGACGAGCTGCCGGTAAGGGTTTGTGTGCACATTAGACCGTGAGCCGGTGAGCGGACTGGCCGGTCAGAGTGTTTGAGAGGGAGGCCTACCTCTCAACACTAGAAAGTAGATATGGTATCACAGATTTAAGATATATGTCTGCAGACACATTTGATGCATGTTCAGTTTTTATTGTTTTCCAGAAAGAGAAGATATATGTTTTAAGAAGTGTATGCAAGTTATTTTCTTAAAAACCCTGTATATGCTAAAGTTGACAAGTCAATCATATAGCTCTAAGAGCAAGTTTTAAATGTTTTTGGCATGTGTCCACTGAGTGCTTTATGTACTCACGCCCTGCATATGTTTCTAAACGTGCAGGTTGAGCTGGGAGATGGCGTGGAGCTGAACACTGTAGTTATTTTTGGATATGTAAATATTGAGTGAGATTATGGTCATCTTGTTAAACTTTGTTGGACATATTTTGTAAGCCCCGAGTTATATGTCGTCATAGCATATGGTTCGGGTGAGAGGAATTTTTGAACTTCAGCGACGTGTTGTAAAAATAGAGATGTTTGAGGTGCCATTGTTCAAGAAGGTTTGAGTTTTGAAAAGAAAGTTTCGAAAGAAGTTTGAGAAAACTGAAAATCCTTAAGTGTTTAGAGAGGAGTAGTGCGCAGTGAGTTGAGAGTGTAAGGTGAGCAGTTAATTGTACGTACGACACATATATATATAGGAAATAATTTAATGGTTGAGATGAAAGCGATAAGAAGTTTAAGGTTTGGATGAAATTCTCCATTTTTAGATTTTTCCCGCTTCAGCTTTTTGTTTTGTCGTCTCTCATTGCGTCAGATGCACGCGCTGGATCCTAGGGTTATAGGATGGAGCTTTTAAATCTTTCTAACCACTGCAACTTTTCTACTCCTCGTATGGCAAGGATATTCCTCGATCACAGTTACCAAAACTGTAGTAATCATCATGATTATGGAAGACTTAGCAAATCTATGTTAGAAAATAAACTTTATAGACTATAGTTAGGGCGGTAATTAGGTAAGAAAAATGATACAAATTTCTGAATTCCCCCTTGACTAAGTAACCTTTAATGGAAAATTAATTTCCACGTGGCATGGTCTATCTTCATCAGATTCTGACACGTGTATATTGTAAGCAATCTGGTCTTGCTTATAACATCTTCTTTTGGTTCTCACTTCCATATGGTATCATTTGGCATTAACTTCATATATCATCTGGTATTGAAGTTGTGATCTGATACTAGTAATGTTAGGAACCCCACAGATAATTTAAGTTTTGATGATGTTCTCTCGAAAACACACTTGATATTATTCATGTTCTGTATTATTTCTATTTTGTCTCTAAGTACCAGAAAGTTGGAGCAAGACAATCTTAACAGAAAGTTGAACCAGAAAGCTTCAAACAGAAAGATGAAAGAAGTCTCAGACAGAAAGCTGGAGCAAGACAATTTTAACAGAAAGTTGAACCAGCAAGTCTTAGACAGAAAGTTGAACCAGCAAGTCTCGAACAGAAAGTTGGAGCAAATCAACTTTAACAGAAAGTTGTTCAACCAGAAAGTACTCAACCAGTGTTCAACCAGATATGCACTTAAAACCAGAAAGAGCCTAACCAGAAGGTTCCAATCAAACAGAAAGAGTTGAATCAACCAGACAGAAGTGGCAACAGATCGATAGAACTATCAAAACCCTCAGAAAACATTGCCCTACTCATCATATCCACTTACCACATCAGTATTTAAGTCCATCCTTTGAGAATTGGAAGGAAAATCACTGATTGACAAGAAGAAGGAAAGTAATCTCAGTTGATCTGCTTCCCATTCATAGAAGATTTAGTCAACGACTCTACAAGGAAAGAAGAGATATGATGAATATCATTGATTGGCAATCCACAATCAATTCACGCCAATCAACAAATGGCTAGAAATTCAAATTCAAAGCCTATATATATTTGGAGTTTTTATAGTCTGAAGTGTTACAAGCGCTACAAAAAAAAAGGAACATTCTCAAGCAATTCTATCTTACATTAGACAAAAGCTTCAAACCGTTCGTGATCGCAATCACACCTCGATTCAAGTCTGTCTTATCGAGAAAGGAAGGAGATCTTTGCTAGCTAGTAGGTTTCTAGTGGATTAACGTGAAGAAATCTTGTTTACAGTATTTTTCTGTAAGTTGTAAAGGGACACGACCCTTATTCGTGCATAAGTTTCAATCAGGTTTGTAATTGAAACTTGTGGCTCATTCTCAGCGAGTATAAATAAGAGAGTATCCTAGTAGTGGATATCTAATCCAGTTTGGATTAGACCGTGGACGTAGAGGGTTTCCCGAACCACGTAACATAACTGTGTTATTTACTTTCTGCATTTACATTCCAGTTGTTTTATTCACTATCTGTCACTCTCATACAAACTGCATTCTTAATCAATTCTCTAAATACTCGACTAAGATTTGAAAGGTTTTCTAATCAAAGAGCACCGACTAAGTCCACCATTATTCCGCACACAATACACAGTTGGAAAATAAGATTACTCTTACTTTCTGCTTTGTATTACTCACTCGAGAGATTCTGCTTGGACAGAACAAGATCGAGTAGATAATCGATCTGGTCTGACACATTGAGCAATCTGTAATACAGAAAGCTTAAATCTCTCCTTTAAATTAGTCAAGTAAACTGAAAAGTTTGTGTATTTGGTGTATTCCCCCCCCCCCCCATACACCAAACCTAGCTCTTTCGGGACCAACAATTCTGTTCCTCGATCTGTTCTGATAGAGGTTATACTCATCTCCTTTTGTTTGGTGATCTTGTTTAGAAAATTAGGGACTTTGTCTAGAGTCTCTTTCTTCTTAAACAGAAAGATGACCCAAGTGAATCTTGATTAATCATCTATGATTACCAATGTGTATTTTCTCCCATTTATACTTAGTGGCTTGACTGGTCCAAACAGATCAAGATGTAACAGCTCCAGTATTCTTGATGTTGAGTGAACTATTTTGCTTGTAAAGGATGATCTGGTTTGCTTTCCAGCTTGACAAGCATCACATATGTGATCTTTATCATACACTTGATCTGGTAGTCCTTCCACTAACCTTTCCTTAGCAATCCTGTTGATTGACTTGAAGTTTAGATGGCTTAATCTCCTATGCCATAACCAGCTGGTTTCTGATACAGTCTTAGTGACTAAGCAGGTCTCGATCTGATTTGTCCACTGGACAATGTATAATCTATCCTGCAGTTTACCGGTAAGGAGTATTTCATCTCCTTCCTTATTCTTCACCAGACAGTTGTTAGTATCAAAAACAATCTGATTACCGTTAGCACAGAACTGACTTACAGAAAATAGATTGTGGCTAAGACCCTCAACATATGATACATTTGTGATAGTGGTCTTGCCAAGTTTGATGTTTCCATACCCTCTGGTATACCCTTTTGAATTACATCCAAAAGTAACCTGTGGTCCTGGTTTCTCTATGTAATCTGATAGTAAGTTCTTATCACATGTCATGTGTTTTGAACAACCACTATCTATTATCCAGATGGTTCCTCTTGCTACCTTACTCCTTCTTGCAGTTCTTTGATCCTCAATATCATCTAGACCGTTGTCCAATCCCACATAGCATTCATTCCAGCTTTCTTCATCATCAGCAATGAAAGCTTCATCATTTTCTGATGAGCTATCTGAGAAATGACTCGAGCTGCTTGTGTTCTGTTCAGCTATCATGGCTTTGCGTTCATATTTAAGCTTTCGGTCTCTTTTAGCTCTTAGTTCTTCTCTTTGGCTTCTGGACAGATCAGGACAATCTGTTTTGAAGTGACCTGTTCTGCCACATTCAAAGCAAGTGTAATCTGTAGAGCTAGAGGTCTTTGTTGTTTTAGCAGTCTGCTTCTTGGATTCATTCTTGTCATCAGATCGATCATTGTCATGCTTCTTATAGAAGTTTTTCTTGTTATCTTTGTAGAAGCGTCTGTATTTCTTCGATCTGGTCTCCATCTTGTCCATTCGCTTGGCGATCATTGCGAATTCTTTTAAGAGTCTGTCATAGCCTCTCTCTTCATTTGGAGTAGCAGGCTCAGAAAGATCATCTGGTTTGTTCTTCGCTTTGAAGGCTACCTCTTTATCTTTCTTCGAACTGCTTCCTGCCTTTTTGGACAGATGATCTGGTCCTCGAATTCTTTGAATGTCACATTCATGTCCTTCAAGGTGATCAAATAATGCTTCAGTGGACAGTTCATTGAAATCTGCCCGTAAGGTTGCATTGCAGGATAGATCTCCCAGCTTGGTGGAAGAGCTCTAAGTATTTTCATGTTCTTCTCCCTTTACTTCAGATCCTAGGGCTAGGTCTGTTAAAGCTTCCCACATCTCTTTGGCAGTATCCAGATCTTGGATTTTAGCCAGATGTATGCCTTTGACTGTGCTGGAGATGATCCCTTTGGCAAAATCATCAAGATTTGCTTCTCTCCTTTCTTCAGAAGTGTATTTTCTGGGATCCTTTAGCATAGATTCTTTGACCACTCCTGTATCAGTGATACGAGTAGTTTCTTCTGTAATTGCCAATGGCCCTTCTTCGATTACTTTCCACATCAAGCAGTGATGGGCTTTAAGGCACATCTTGATTCTGAAGCTCCATTCTCTATATCCTTGGATAGAGAATTATTCGCAAGCCCTGACAACAGATGACTCCATAGCAGATAATATGCTAGTGAATGAAAATAGGTTTTCTTAGATCTATTCAAGTTGACCACGCAGGTTTTAACCTTGTTAAACAAGACAATGGTCAGTTTGAACCACTGCTCTGATACCACTTGTTGGTCCCGAAAGAGCAAGGTTTTGGTGTATGGGGGGGGGGAATACACTAAATACAAACTTTTCAGTTTACTTGACAATTTAATAGAGAGTTCAAGCTATTCTATATAAAAATTGCTTGGTAGATGACTAGACAGATCGATATGCAGATCGATTGCTGTTTTAGTCCAAACAGATTACTCTCTTAGTGAAAACACTTGGCTAATAATAAGAGTGATCTTATAACTTTCGGAGTGTTTGAGTGAGTGCGGAATAATGGTGGATTAGTGATTGCTCTTCTTTAGAAAACCTTAGGAATTATCCAGATTATTAAGGAGATTGATTGAGATGCAGATCGAATGCTAGTGTGGAAGGTTAGAATAATAAACAACAGAAATTAAATATGCAGGAATGTAAAGCACACAGTTGTTTAACGTGGTTCGGGAAATCCCTACATCCACGATCTGGTCAAAACTAGACCAGATTATCCACTACTAGGATACTCTGCTTCTTTATACTCGTGGAGAGCGAGTCACAAGTATCAATCACAACTAGAGTGATACTTATGCACGAGGTAAGGGTCGTGTCCCTTTACAACAGATTACCTCTACGTTACCACTAGAAAACTACTAGCTAGCAGGGTGATCTCCTTTCTCTCGATAAGACAGACTTGAATCGAGGTGGTTGGTGTGATGTAGAATCACAGAGTGTTGAAGCTCTAAGTCTGGATAGCAGATTGATTGCTTGAAAGTATGACAACAATATAGCTCGCGTGTGTGTTCTCTTTTCTCTAGATCTCTAACTTCAACTATATAGGCATTGAATTTGAAATTCTAGCCGTTGTTGATTGGTGTGAGATATATGATATATTACCAATCAATGATTTCCATCATATCTGTTCTTGCCATATAGGAAAGGTTGACTCAATCTTTGAGTTATGGAAAGCAGATTGCTAACGGTCTCTTTCCTTCTATGTGTTAGCCGAAGATCTTCTTTCCAATCCCAGTTGGATGGACTTTTAATCTTGACATGGCAAGAGCATATGATGTGTAGGATGATGTCAGCTGGTGGATTGATGACTCAATCGTTCTGGTTTCTCGCTGTAGGCATCGATCTGGTCGCTGTCTGTTACAGCAGATCGATTCCTTTTGGCGTGAAATCTTGACCTTCATCCTATACTAAGTTGAGATTGACTTCTATAGGAATATTTCCTTTACATTTCAAGTCATCTCCTAATCTGTTCCATAACAGGATTCACTTTATCTCTAGTGATCTGTTTAACACGTAGAACAGTTTAAATTCTAAGATAACTAAGTGTGTTTCGAAAGACCATCATCAAAACTGAATTACTTAGGGTTCCCAACAAACAGAAGCTCTACTAGTACTAAAGGGTTTTACTCACTCTTCATTCTTAATATACTCTATTTTTCTTGGTGCACCGATCGAATGAATTACAATGAGTCACAACTCTTTCTTTTATAGATGAAAAAGTAAAGCCAAATGCTTTTCTCTTCCATTATTAAAGTAAAGAGATCCCTTTCCTTCGTCGTGAAGGAAAATTAATTATTCCTTCATAGTGGAAGATGAGCTGGTCGAAGTCGATGGGACATCTCTCTCTTCTTTTGCTTTATCTTTCTCGCACTGTCGGCATTTCCATGGGATGCCTACTTTTGCTGACTTCTTTTCCACCGATTGACAGAATAAAGGGTTGTGGACCCCTATTGCTTTAGCCCGCATTATCCTTTGTCGGTAGGATAAGATTGCTTTTTCGCTCTCCTTGCTGATTGGCTTGTAAGAGCTGGAAGTCACTAAAATCTTTTCATCAGTGTAATTGACGAAGATTTTATCGTCTCCTGTAATTCCCAAGATTTTGTCTAAGTATTTTTCAATACTTTTCTCAGAGAGTTTTGGAAGATCTTCTTCTTCAAGCTTACTCTCCATGGCTTTGGATGGAGAATATATCTCTCCCTTGCTTATACCAATTTGGATGAAATGATGAGGACTATAGATTTGTACATCACCTTCCCATTGTGGAATGGTACTTTGAACCTTGATAAATATATCTTTATCAGATTCTTTGATCACCTTGGTCTTGAAGGTCTTGATTGCCTTTCTGAGCTCTTTGGGAAAGAGTTTAATCTCGAGAAGGTTGCTGCTGGGATAGATTGTTCTAACCAATCTGCATTCGAATGCTTCTAGAACCTGTTGGGGATCTGCATTTTTACAAAAGTTATAATAACTAGTGTATTTGTTGTCTGTGGTGAAGTAATGTTCACCCACAAATCTTTCTTCATTGGCCTGTCTGGCTGCTGAATACATGAACAAGAAATCACTCTTTCTTAATTCATTCCGTTTGTTGTCATCCTTTGGAGATACAACTTTGTGAGGAAGTAACCCAATTGTTACTTTCTTGCTTTTGCCTTTGACAAGCGCTGCTGCAAATGTATTTGGCCTCAAGGTGTCTGCATCAGAGATTAGCCTGAGTGGAGGCAACATCTTTTCTCTGCAATAGATGTCTGCAGATGTTTTAGCTTCAAGAAATGATTTATATTTCTTATGCTTCACATCAGGAACTCCTTTGCTAGCCTTTTCGGCTATGTTCCATGTCTCATAAATTCCTGCATTAGGACCATTAAATACGACATAGTATGCCTTTGAATTTGTTGGAAATAGAATTTCCTCTGACGATTTCTCATCAACTGGAGATGATCCAGATTTATTAGGGATTTGAATTCCCATTCCGTTGGGCCTTAGATTTAAATCCGAGGGTTTTACCAACGTTGTGGAGGTCTGTACCTCAGTTTTATCTTTTGGCAAGATAATAGCCTTCAACGGATTTGTTGTTTCTTTACCGGTAGCCGTACACTCCGGAATAGCTGAATCTTTGCTCTGTAGAGAGTAAGGAGATTCAAATTCCTTTTGTTGTTCATCTCTTTTGAGAGAGACTACAAATTTAATCTGGCATCTAACCAGTTCTAGTTCCTGTATAAGAACCATTTCTTTCAGCCGAAGCTGTTCTAGGCTAAGCATTTGAAAATGCTATATGATTTGAGGTGAAGGGAAATTTGTTTCTGATTTCTCTTAGCTCTCAAGCGCTCAATTTATAGGAGTGTAGTGACATCTCCTTTATGTTTATCCAATAGGATTTCTACAAGAGTCAATCTACAATTGGTCTTCATAACTTTTGTCTGTAGAGCTTATCTTTTAACTGTTCCAGTATTCCCTTGTCAGGAAATCTGCTAATGTATTTTTAACTCCATCGATGTGTTGAATATCAAAAGAGTAGTGGGAAAGCCATTGTTGCCAACGAACTAATCTTCCCTGTTTATTATTTCCCTGTATCTTAGTGTTAATAAAATAAGTGAGATTTTTATTATCAGTCCTAACAAGAAATTTAACTGGGGTTAAATATACTGATAATCTTTCTATTGTTCTAATGACAGCTAAAAGCTCTTTTTCATTAGAATGATAGTTCTTTTCAGATAATTTAAAACTACCTGAGATATACCTGCATATCGGTTCTGATATTTTACCTTCAGTCTCGATAGAGGCTTTGAGGACACTGCCCCAATAATCATTAGACGCATCGGTCTCTATGATCATCTTGTCTTATGGGTTAGGAAGATAAAGCCTTGGAAAGTTCTTAGATTCTTTTTAATTTTCTTCATGTAATTAGAATCTTCTTCAGTCCATTCCCATCGAACTTCTTTCTTAAGCTTTACCTGCAAGGGTGCTCTAATGGCTGCAAGCTTAGGAATATAGTCAGAGGCATAGGTTAAAATACCTAGGAATCTCTGTAATTGCTTCTTATCTTCAAGTGTATCTGGGAACTTGTGTATGTGTTCTAAGATATGTGCTTGAGGAGTAAGCGTACCTTCGTTGATCACAAGACCTAAGAAATCAATCTTAGTTTTGAACAACTGGGCCTTCTTTTTACTAAGTATAATCCCAAAGGATCTACACTTATTAAGGACTGGTGCAACGTGCAACATGTGTTCCTGTTCATTGTTAGAGAATACAAGGATATCATCAATGTAAACACAACAAAACTTACTATAATTGTTGAATGCGGTTTGCATCCATCGTTGGAATATGGAAGGCGCTTGCTTTAGACCGAAAGGCATGACGTTCCATTCATAGTGTCCTTGGGAACATGTGAAAGTTGTTAAGGTCTTAGACTCATCGTCTAGCAGGACTTGCCAGAATCCAGATTTGCAGTCAAAAGAACTAAACATCTTTTTCCCTCTAATCAACGAAAGTAATTCGTTCCTATTAGGGAGGTTGTGGGAATCTCCTACAGTAGCATTATTCATTGCTTTGTAGTTTATCACCATTCTTTTCTTACCACGTTTTTGTTCACCATGATTATTAACCATGAAGGCTGGAGCCATGTGTGGGGAATTACTAGGTCTAATTAATTTTAGATCTAATAGTTCTTGAATCTGTTTTCCAAATTCTTTTCTATCCTCAGGGCTGTAAACCATTGGTTTTACTTTGACTACTGCCTTAGGATCTATTAGTTTGATTGAGGCTGTCATCCATTTCTTAGTCTTTAAGGGATCTAAGGGATTCTCAGAGCAAACTGTTTCTAAGAGTGTTTCAATTTTTGAAATTTTTTGTAACTCAAAATTAACATTCTTAGCTTCTTTTCGGCCTTTAATAAGTTCTCTCCCCCTCTCTGAAAGAAGATTAATTTTGTGGGGACTTATGTTAACCGCTGGTGGTGCCTGGATTTTAGACCGCTTTTTCATAGCTTCTAAAAAACCGGGTTTTCCTACTTGGTAGGCAATTTTTAATTTACTTATAATAATGGGATCATTATTAAGAGTAAAAATAATTCTATCAGTATATTGCACAAAAGGCTGATATAATTGACATAAATTATTACCAAGAATAAAGTCAATACCTGATTCTTGTTGATAGATTGTAGGTATATGAAAGATTTCACCTGCAATCATTATATCTAGGTTTTTGCAAACCTTGTCAATCGTTATGGTAGAACCATTGGCAATTTTTACCTGAATAGGTCTTTCGCTATTTACCCAATGTTCTTCGGGAATAACGTTCTTGCTTGCTATACAGAGGCTTGCACCTTGTGTCCACATAACAATGTAATTCTATCAATTTATAACCAGTAAATTTAAGTTTACCTTTGACATAAATTGAATTGGGGTTAGTGATGTTAGCCATCGCTTTTTCACCGACTTCAAGAACTGTCTGAAGTTGATGCATCACTTGATTATGAATCTGTAGGGTCAGGATCAATTTCTTCTATTTGGTAAACATTTAGTTCACCTTCGTAGTAATCTTCAACTGGCAACCTTTGCTGGAGATTTCCTCAACTGTCAAACTTTCTTCTATTTGGGCACTCATTTGCATAGTGTCCTTCTTCACTGCAAATCCAACATCTGCAATTTTTCTTTCCTTTGGGACAGAACTTCTGTTTGTTAGAAGTTTTATCAAAGGATTTCTTTTTAACAAACTTGCCAGGTTTGAAGGGTTTATTCTTCTTTTTGAACCTATATCTTTTCATCAATTTTTTAGATGATATTTTCTTATAGGGATTTTTATAAGGTTTTCTGCAACCATATTCAAACGGCTGTTCAGTAATCTTTTCGCAAGTTCTTTTGCTGAAAGATTTTAGCTGTTTTTGTTTTCTTCTTAAATCACAAATCTTAGAGATTTCTTCTTTAACAATTCTATGAGCATAACCTAAACTATATGCCGCTGCTCCTGAGGCTTCTAGATCAAATCTTTCTAGAGCTTTTTGTCCTATAATCTCCTTGATCGCCTATTTGATATAAATACTTTTCATAGTCACAATAAAATTGATCAAGAAAAGTTATATCACAAAGCTGCATATTTGTAAGCATGGTTTCTGCTTTACTTCTTATCCGAGCTAGCTCTTGTATCTTATCTGAAGATAAATTTATTCCTAAAACATGGTATAGATACCATTTAAAACCTCTTCAAAGGCTGTCATAGGATTTAGTTTTGGTTCCCATCTGGTGAGTTTGATAAAGGTTTTCACAACACCAGTTGATTTATGTTCTAGCAAGAGCAGAACTGTGTTTTGATCATCATAGGATTCTTTATTAGTTTGAATTATCAAACTAATTTCTTTGGCCCATGTGTCTATGAGATCTTTTCTATTTATCATACCATCTATATTAAGGATATTATTTCCGAAAATATTGGTAGTATTTTTTGCTTCAGGATTAAAAGGGTAAAAATTACCTTTTCTTTTCCTGTTTTCTCTTTCTTCAGGGCTTTTGGATCCTGAAGTTTCTCCTTTATATTCCTTCTTTGGAGACGGAGGTGGAGTATTTTGCTGTCTGTCAGCTCTGAGATTTTCTCGAAATCCAACTTCGAGGCTTGCAGCTTCTTCTTGAGAATCTTCTGATTCTTCTGAACTAAAACTATCAATTTTGTTAAAAATTTCATAGTCGTTAAAACCAAACATAGATTTTAGTTTATCACTATTTTCTATTTCTTGGTTGGCTATAGATTCATCATCTATTTCCATTAATCTTATTGCTTGCTCAAGGATATCACAGTTATTATCATTGATATGCAATTCTTCATTTTCTAGATTGCTCCAGAAGAATTTTTCAACCTTTCCCATGTAGTTCATGTTGATATTTTATCAACTCCGAACGGCCATGTAAGGCTTCCAGGGTTTTTTCCCATTCCTAATTCTTCGTTACCAACATTGAAGTTTGGATAACTATATTTACCTGAACTTGTCGTTCTTGTTTCTTGTTGATATTCAACTGAAACTATTTCTTTATTCCTTGATGTACCTGTACTTAAAGCATCAAGAATTTCTTTATTGCAAGGACAATCATGAATAACTGTTTTTATTTCAAGTTGAAGTCTAGAGTTTTTGAAGAGGAAAAGAATGTATTTCTTTTCAAATTGCGTTTGAGATTTAAAAAGAAATGTAGGTATTTCTTTTGATAAAGCGAAGTACTAAAGAAAAGAATGTATTCTTTGAAAGAGAAGTTTTCAAGATATTTTTAAGTAAAGTTTTAAGTGAAAGGAGTAAGAACGATTGTTTTCGAAGTTCTGTTTTAAAAGATTCTTCTAAGATGAGTCATAAACATTGTCATGACATTAGGGCTTTTAGCTATGAACGTAGAATGCTTTAAGATGTATCTTCTCTTTAAGAACAAGAACATAGACGAAAACTTAGAAGAACCTTTTACTTGCGATTTAGATTGAGAACAAAGAGACGAGAAGAACTCCAAAAGACAGGAACAGTCAAGATAGAGACGAAGGTCAATTACAAGATGAAGATCGGGATGAAATTCTTTCCCTTCGCGATTTAGCAAAACCACGACAATGATCCGATAAATCATTGTTTTTACTGCTAGAATTTAAGCATAAAGAAACCACCAACACGAGTAATAAAAGATTTAATTATCCTCGCATAATAAATCTTAAGACTAGAATTCCCAAGAATTCTAAACAATAAGTATGGCATACTAAAAGCCTTAAGAAGCAACAATCATCAATTATTACCTATGAGATTTAGTTAGAGAACGAGCCAGAGCAGAACCAAAATTTCTTTTTTTTTTCATGAGATAAGAAAATGGGATATTTTAAGAGCTTAACCAATAGTATTATTTCGCTAATGAAATCAACGATAATTAGTAAGAATGCCGCCAAGAAGAGCTGGACGTCCAAGAGGAGGAGGAAGAGGTCCAAGAAACGAAGAAGGAAGACAAGCAAGGGAACAAGCACCGATCCCACCACCTGAACGCAGAATTGAGGAACTTTTCTTGCGACAAAACCCGCCCGTTTTTAATGGGACTGGAGAACTAGCTGAGGCTGAGGCATGGGTGCGGTCCTTAGAGCACATCTTCAACTTTCTACGGTGCACGAATGAGGAACGCATGACTTGCGTGTCTTTTCAGCTGGCAGGATCAGCTGACTATTGGTGGGAGGCACGACGAAAGACAATGAGCCTAGAGCAACTACGTAACCTAACTTGGGAGCAATTTAAGACAGGGATATATGATAAATATATTCCCAAGAGTTACCGAAAGAAAAAGGAATTAGAATTTTACAGCCTCAAGCAAGGCCAAATGTCGGTAACAGAATACGATAGGCTATTCTGTGACATGGCCCGCTATGCGCCAGAACTGGTAGATACAGAAGAAAAGATGGCAGAAAAGTTTTGTGTCGGTCTGAGGCATGAGATCAGAATGACTTTAGCAAGTCATGGGGGACTATCCTACACCGAATCTCTTAGTCGAGCTCTTGATATAGAGTCAGCTATGCCAATGGAAAATTTGCATTTGTTCCAGCACCAACACCTCCTAAGACACAACTCCAAAACTATAAAGGGAAGCGTAAATGGGAAGGTAATGAGAACAAACCATCTCAAAAGAAGACCTGGGAAGGACCACCTCGTCCCCAAGACTCAAAGAGAGAAACCCTAACCACGCAGACAGGGAACTACGAGCAGAAGTTTTCTCCTTGTCCTAAGTGCAACATAATGCACGGGGGTGTCTGCAAGGCTGGGAGTGATGGATGTTATGCGTGCGGACAACGGGGACATTTTGCAAACAACTGCCCTACCAAACAACAAGTGCAACTACTGAAAGATAGAGCACAGAGGTACCCAAAGGGGAGTCACGAAGACTAGGCAAAAAGAAGCCACGTGGGAGCTCGAAGAAAAGGGTGCGAGAGGAGTGCCCCGAGTTATTCAACGAGAATAGGCAAATTTCAGGACGAAATTTTTAGTTAGAGGGGTAGAATGTAATGCTCCGCTCTTTTGTTAGAACTATCTCGTAGTAGATAATTCGTGACTAATAAAATTTCACGAATATGAATTGACAAATTGATAATGTTAATTTCCTTATTTGCCTAAATCAAACGCATTTAAGTTTTAAACTCTTTATAAATTAGAGTTTAGTATGAGGATTTAATATTTAACAATTAATATTAAATAAATCCCATCTTTTAAGTATTCTAGATAGAAGTTCTTAGTTACCATTCAAAAAAAAAATGAAGATACAATAAATTCGCGAAATGCATAGTCAATAATTAGTTGATTATTAGGAACGAGTTTATAAGAACTTATTAGATAACCAATTAATAAATTAGTTAGAATTATTGTTAGATAAAATTTAATATTGGCTATAGAAAAGTTAAAACTTCAAGATAAATGTTAATGCTTGAGAAGTTAATTATACCTAAATTAGTTGATAATACCTTATAATTATTGGTATCTTAATTAATAAGATGATATGAACAATAATACATTATTTTATTTTTATTAAGCATGATATATAAAAATAGATTATTTATTTATAAGTAAATAAATAATTAGTAACAAAATATATGAGATAGAATTACAATATACAGCTCGTAAATATGAGATTTAGGATACAGTCATACAATAGGGATGTGACCTAAATATTACATCAGAAAAAGTGAAATCTTATAAGATTTTGCAATCTGAAGGAAGCAAACAAAGCCAACACGCCATGCCCTGCAACACCTAAAAAGAAGTAAGTTAGTGCAGAAAACAAGCAAGTAGAGAAATGAGATTCATTGCCTCTATATATAGAGTAAATACTAAGACTGAAAATCACACCATATAACTCTCACGAAGTGCTGTCAATTTGAAGTTTGAAGAATAACCAGGAGAAGAGAAATAGTTGCAGCTTTGAGGTAAGGATTTAAAGCTCTAACAGTTAACGTTCATATTCTTAAAACTAAACCTAGGATACATACATAGACAGACGAATTATAACTTGAACTTAGAGGCTTAGATCTTGAACTTAGGAACTGCAATCGAAGATTTGAAAGATATGTTCTTAACATAGGAAAAGCACACTTTTGAGTTGTAAATAAAGATATGATATGGAACTTATGTTGTGTAACCTATATAGCAAAATGAAGAAGAAATAGGAATTACCTAGTAAATAAGGAAGTAGGAGTGCACGGCTGTTGCACCAGTCGTGAGCTTCCTCGAAACAGCCTCGAATCACTTCGAGCAAACTCCCAACAGCCCCGAACTAGTTCGAATCACCTCAAATGACCTCGAACCACTCCGAATGACCCCGAAACAGCCCCGAACAGCCTCGAATGGCCTCGAACAGGTCCCGAGCCACCCCGGACAGCTTCGGATGGCCTCGAACAGGTCCCGAACCACCCCGGACAGCTTCGGATGGCCTCGAGCAGCTCCGACAGGCTCCGAACAGCCTTGAGCAAAGTTCGGACAGACCCGGACAGCCCCGCACGATTCCGGACAGACCTCGAATGGTCCCGAATCACCCCGGATAGCTCCGGACAACTCCAAAGCAATTTCGAACAACCCCGAACCAATCCAAAATAGCTCGAATCACCCGGAACTAATCTGCATATTTAGAACATTCATAAGACTCAATTGATTCATGAAAATTTAAGAGAAAACGAAAGCAAGACGCGGTGACGAGGCACAGCAGCGGTGAACAGCTCCGGGAGGCAGGAAAGGCCTCTGCTCGATCCTGTCGAGGAAGCAGTGGCTGGAGGGAAGCCTCGGACGAGCGACGCAGTGTCGGAGATGGCTGCTTCATGGCTGTTCTACGCCCTCCCGGTGATGAATGCTTCCGTGCTACCTTCCGCAGAGTGAAGGAGAGAAAAACGTGCAAGGGCGGCGAGCCATCAACGGCGCCGATAGAAAGGAGCAGGCCGAGAGTGAGAGAGAACCGAGAGGGGTCTCGGTCGAGCAGAGAAGCGCCAGCGACAATCACCTCGCGGCTGCTCTGTTTCTGCTATGTTTTTGGTTGCGCAAACGCGGAGAGATTTCCAGGAGTGAGGCGAGGGAACTGAGCGAGAGGAGAGACGAGAGTGGGATTCCAGAGGTTCAACACCATGTATTCTGAACGAAGAACAAAAATAAATCAATTTGAAGTAAGAAAATAGGAGGAAGAATTTAGAACCATGAAACAAGAAATAGGGAGAAAAGACTTACCGAATCAGGGAAGAAGGCTCCTGTGGGGAGGCGTCGGCCATGAGGCGCCAGCTAGGAGCTTCTGTAATTGGGGGAAACAGCAAAAGGACAGCGCCGAGAGGGAGAGGCAGAGAAGCGAGAGATAGAGAAGAGAGAAGAGGGCTGGGGGGTTTTCTGGGAGTGTTAAAGAGAAAGGTGAACGTGAGGGAGGAGCTCCGGCGAGGGCACGAATCGATCAAGAGAGCAGAGAAAATGGAGAAGAGAAGGCGAGGAAGAGCGGCGGTGGAGAGCTTCGGGCAGGGAAGCTGGGCCGACTATGGCCGGGCGCCGCTCGAGAGAGAAGTTAGAGAGTGAGGGAGCGGCGATGGCTGGGGATGGGAAGGAATGAAGTAGGATAGGGTTCTACAACCCCCCTAAGTCTAAATTAGAAGAATCTAGAATTGGACCGGGTCACGGGCTATTAAAAACGGGCCGGGTTAGATTAATATTGGACTAAGCTTTAAGACTACAGGTGGGCTGAATTAATTAAAGGATTGAGCCAAATTAGTTAAAAGACTGGGCCGAAATCTTCAAATCCTATGGGCCAAACTCTTAAATAATATATGGGCCGAGAAATTTATTTAATTGTTGGGCCGGAATTATTTTTAGTTGGGCCGTATAATTGATTCTAGTATTGGGCCGAAACTTAAATTTCTAACGGGCCTAAATAATACAAAACAATGGCTAATTAAATGAATATGAATGGGCCTAATTAAAATTATGAAATGGGCTAATTTAAAGGCCTATAAAATTGTATTAATAAAAGTGGGCCTCTTAATTAATCAAATTGGCTAACCCAATTTATATTATGGGTTAAATAAATTATTAAGATTTAGATTAATCGGACTAAGTCCAAGAAGTAGAATATTAATTAATTTAGATAATTAATTAGCTAGAATTTAATTATTTGGACTAGGTCCAAATTTAAGATTTTATATTGATGAATTAAAATAAAGAGAATTAAATTATTAGTAGAATTTCATATTAATAATTACTCTAAATTGTAGACTATACTTAGATATATGTATATTAAGTTAGTCCAACCTATAGGAAAGTATAAATATTAATTCAGAAAGTTAGAATATTTAAGTAAAGATTTATTTATTTATCCAATAAATTATTACTTAGATGTAATAAATGAAATTAAGATTTTAGAAAACATAGTTGATTTGAGGAATCAACGTCTCTAAACAAAATTCAATATTCGCATTATAGTTGAGTAAAGGTCGAGCATAATTATCTAAATAATTGAGGATATAATATTCTTACATATAGAAAAATGCACTAGAAGATTATATCTCACTCGAGATTCATGTTAAAGGTTTCGACGAGAGGTCGGATCCGCACTCCGAGAACAAGGCAACCACAAATCAAGACTAACCAAGTAGGCTTTCCTATACAAAATCAAATGAGTGTGCTTCTCCGTATTTATGTTATTTCTTTTCAAAAGCTTTGAATCGAAAATTGATATTTCAAGTATTGTCTGCCATAAAATGTTTTATGATTTTCGTATGATACCTATCTGCTCAATGAAGTTAAAAGAATCGAATTCGGGTTCCAGTGGGTTAGCGTCTCCACTCGAACTAGTGTTCAAAACGGGTTCCAGTGGGTTAGCGTCTCCACTCGAACTAGTGTTCAAAAAGGGTTCTAGTGGGTTAGCGTCTCCACTCGAACTAGTGTATACAAAGTAACCGTGAGTCATCGAACGGGTTGGCCGGTTAAAGTGACTGTGAGCCGACGAAGGTGTTGGCCGGTCAAGGTGTTCGTGGAAGGTGGCCACCTTCCCGACACAAAGAAGAAGAAGAAGTTACAGATATGGTAGATTACTCAAAGAACTTAGACTGTACAGTCGAACTTTAAGATTTCACAAAAGGATTTTAGTGAACATAGGTTCTTTAGAGACAAAAATCCCTATGTTTCACTTACAATGGCATGACAATTATATTTGTATGTGTGCGATTTTGGCATGTGTCTACTGAGTACAATTTGTACTCAGCCCTGCATATATTTATAAATGTGCAGGTTGAGCGATGATGAAGGAGGAGTGCTACGTTCGGGCTTTTTGTCGATCTCTTATTAGTTGACTCTTGGGGGTTCTACATGTCTTCACACATGTAGAGCTTTTAGCGATCCAAGTAATTTTCCGCTGCTATTTTGATATCATTGTGTAATAAACCTAAGACTTGAGTTTCTCTCATGATATGTTGCATGCATTGAGCATAAGACTCAAGCCCTCTTTCTTGCTAATCATGTATAATAAATTATTCGCCCAGTTATGAGACTGTTGTTCACTTTTGTCCTCGTTCCATTACCCCAGTTCTATCTCGTTTTCTTTAAATCCCTTTTCAAGTCACGGTTTTCCCCGACTTCGCTATCCATAGCGGAGGGCGGGCGTGACAACTTCGCTTTGAAGGCAGTCTCTTTCTCTTTCTTTGAATTATTTTCATTCTTCTTGCTTGAAGAGTGATCCGATCCATATATCTTTCTGATGTCACATTCGTGAACAGGTTTTTCCCATTTAACTGAAAGTTGATCTGATATCATCAAGATCAGCTCTGAGCATCGATCTGGTCACACCAGATTGATATCGTTCTGGTCAGTGTTCAATCTTGTCCTTTAGAAGGTATGCTCCAAAGCATGATAGACTCTTATGAGTGTTCTGGTAATAGCTGATCGAGTGACCATTCTGATGGGTCTTCTGTTTGCTTTAATCTGCTGTCGATCTGGTCCAAGAGCTAATAAAGATAGAATGACTTCTATAGGATGAAATCATTTACATGTTAAGTCATTTTTCTAACCTGGACTAAGATATGTTTTCTATCAGATACACTTTATATTATAGTGTTCTGGTACATGTAGAACAGATTGAGATCTAACAAGACAGAAATAGAGTCTAAGTGTGTTTTCGAAAGAACATCATCAAAACCAAATATTGTGGAGTTCCCAACAGTATGAGACCTAACTAGACACATGAAAATTATTTACTTTAATCTTCCAACAAATTTTAATCCAAATTCTTATGGAGGTTCACGTATGTAGATCAAGACATTGGGTTGGTTATCTAGCTATGACCATAGACTAGCGACTATCATATTATTCTACTAGTAGCATCTAACTCCCAATAGCACGATGAGAAATTCCTCCTACGGTATACATTGTTAAGTTTGGTTCCGAAGATGAGGGACACTATTATGCTACAAGATTTTGACTGTAAGGCGACTCGTGACTGTTATTATCCAAACAGCTAGCATGCAATCGATAGTGATCAATTGCCAACGGATGAGAATTAAACTCAGGAGCATAAATATGAATTAGAAGGAAAAATAGTATAAAATTAATAATTCACAAGAAATCTAGTTAGCCATACAATGCTTAGAATCATCTATAAAATTAGATAGACATAATGCAAACTATAGCAAACATGAAATTAAATAAAAACATGGGATAGAAGAAACATAACCTGTTGGTCCCGGAAGAGATAGGTTTTGTGTATGGAGGGGGGGAATACACCAAATACCAACTTTTCTAGTTCACTTGACGTTTTATATCAAGAATAGCTGTTAGGTTGACTTAGAACATGTTCCACTACTAGAAAAATTAGCATACACTACGGTTTTAAACCGTAGTCTATAACATCTGACAACCGTAGTCTATAGTACCGTAGTGTATACTCGTAGGTATACACTACGGTTTTAAACCGTAGTATATTCTTTGTATAGACTACGGTTTTAAACCGTAGTCTATGTTGAGAAAACCGTAGTG
>JAPKLX010000599.1:0-63335 GCA_026898415.1 Leonotis leonurus
ATAGGTGTGGTCTAATTTTTTGTAATAGACCACAGATTCAACTCCTAAGGTTAAAAAAAACGGTAATAGACCACAATGAAGATATATCTATGGTCTAAGTTATAATAGACCACAGATCCAACGCCTATGGTTAAAAAAAAGCGGTAATAGACCACAGTGATAACAATACCTGTGGTCTAATTTATATTAGATTACGGATTTGACACCTGTGGTTAAAAATGAAACGCTAATAGACCACAGTGATGATGATACCTGTGGTCTAATTTATATATAGACAACACCATATTTGGAACTGTGGTCTATTTGGTGTGGTTTATATCAGTTTTTCTTGTAGTGCTAGAACACCTCAACAGAATGGAGTTGTTGAAAGACGAAACAGATCACTAAAAGAAGCAGCTCGCACAGCATCTAGGGTTCCTCGAACAATGTGATATCTTACACCGGGTAAATCCTTAACCCTCCCCCCTCTTACTAAGACTGAAGAATGTTCTTGTGAATTATGGCCAATACCGGGTATATAAGCAGTGATTTCAAATCCAGAGGTTAATCGTACTCTGGCAACTTTACGTAAGGCAGAGTTTGGTTTTTTGGGGGTGATAGTGGAAAAGTTGACAGATAAGTCACCCTTACTGCCACTCTACAGAACCGTACATGAGATTTTCACCTCATACGACTCCTCGTTCAATTCTTTCGAATTCATTGGATCCTTTTCCGCGCTCGAGAATCCCCTCCCTTCTTCCACTCTGTCCCAAAGAGTAACTAGGGCCAATTTAGTCACGTTTTCATGTTCCAATTGAACACTTTCCATTTTTGATTATTCTCAAAGGAGAAGATTATTCTCTTTACCAAACATATGCGGATCCAATCATGATCCTATAATAAGAACAAGAGATCTTTCTCGATCAATCCCCTTGCCCCTCATTCTTCGAGAATCAGAAATTTTCAAGTTTGAATTTGTTCATTTGGAATCTGGGTTCTTCTACTTCATTTTTATTTAATATTAATTTCTTTTTCCCTCTCTTTTTTTATATCATTCCTTAAGTCCCATAGGTTTGATCCTGTAGAATTTGACCATTGAACGAAGGGTACGAAAAAAATCGGATTGATTTTTCGATCAAAAGGACTATGTGAAATCTTCGGTTTTTCCTCTTCCTCTATCCCATAGGTACAGAATCAAGAGAGAACCTTTTCTTCTGTATGAATCGATCTTATTCCATTCCAATTCCTTCCCGATACCTCCCAAGGAAAATATCGAATTGGATATTTACACAGCCTGCTATACTCAGAACAGATCATCAATCATACTCAGACATGGAAAGACACCATATGAGATCTGGAATAATAGAAAGCCTAAGATCTCTTACTTTCGTACTTTTGGCTGCTTATGTTACATACATAATAATGGGAAATCTCAATTGAGGACTTTTGATAGCAAAACTGATCCTGTAATATTTTTAGGATACTCTGATGTCAGTAAAGCCTATCGAGTCTACAATAAGAACTCTCATATTGTGGAGGTAACACCTCATGTGGTCTTTGATGAGTCTATTGTCGAGTACAGGTCACCAGATGATAAACAGACAGAAAACCAGATGACTACAAGAAAGATGAATGAGATGTTACTAGAAGATATTCTAGTCTGGAACTCAAAAAGTGATGATGAAGAGATCAATACTCCACCTATTGCTGAAGAAATTATACAGCAAGGGGGAACAATCCAACATGAACTGGACGAAAACAGATCACCATATGAAAGCAATGAAACAATCATTGTAGATGATGATCAAAATCCAGAAACAGGAGCAGATGAGAATCCATTCCAAGCTTCATCAACAGCTCACAATGAATTTGAGGAACCAACAGATCAACCTAATCATGAGATATCTGATGAAGAGATGACCGAGAGAAGGAGATGGATACAAGATCATCCACCAGAACATATTGTTGGGAACCCATCAGATCGTGTGAAAACAAGAAGAATGCATGGAGAAAGTGCCTTGTTAAGCTGCTATCTCTCTCGCATTGAACCATCTAATGCTCATAAAGCACTACAAGATGCAGATTGGATAACAGCAATGCAAGAAGAACTTAATGAGTTCAAAAGAAATGAGGTCTGGTATCTCGTGGACAGACCCAAACACCAAGGAGTAATTGGTGTAAAATGAGTGTTCAAAAATAAACGAGATGAGAATGGTGAAGTAGTCAGAAGCAAAGCCAGATTAGTAGCTAAAGGCTATAATCAACAAGAAGGCATTGATTTTGATGAAACATTTGCACCCGTAGCCAGACTAGAAGCAATAAGGTTGTTCTTAGCATATACTGCACAAAAAAGGTTCAAGGTACCAGATGGATGTCAAAAGTACTTTTCTAAATGGTATCCTTGAAGAAGAAGTATATGTGGAGCAGCCACCTAGATTCGAGGAAGCAGATCCAAACCAGAAAGTACACAGACTGACAAAAGCAGTCTACGGTCTAAAACAAGCTCCTAGAGCTTGGTATGAGACGTTGTCCACATTTCTACTAGAATCTGGATTCAGAAGAGGATCAGTTGACAAGACCTTGTTCATCATCAAAGTAAAAGGGAATATCCTTTTAGTATAGATCTATGTAGATGATATCATATTTGGATCTCAATCTACTTATTTATGTGATAAATTTGCTGAACTTATGAAAAATAAGTATCAAATGTCCATGATGGGCGAGATGAGTTTCTTTTTAGGTTTGCAGGTCAAGCAGTTACCAGATGGCATCTTCATTAACCAAGCAAAGTATATTCACGATCTGTTGACTAAGTTTGGAGTAAAAGACAGTAAACCTGTTAAGATTCCAATGCAGACCAACGGGAAAATTGATCCTGATCCAGAGGGAAAACCAGCTAATATTACTCAATACAGAGGGATCATAGGATCACTACTCTATATAACTGCCAGTCGACCTGACATTACATTTGCAGTAGGAGTATGTGCAAGATATCAAGCAAACCCCAAAGAGTCTCACATGGAAGCAGCTAAGGAGATATTAAGATATCTTAAGGGAACAGCTCATATTGGATTATGGTATCCATGTGAAGACAACTTTCAGCTAACTGGATACACAAACTCAGATTATGCTGGATGCAAGTTGGACAGAAAGTCAACATCTGGCACATGTCAGTTTTTAGGAAATAAATTAATCTCTTGGTTCTCAAAGAAACAGACATCTGTTGCCACATCAACCACAGAAGCTGAATATATGGCAGCTGGGAGTTGTTGCGCTCAAATACTCTGGTTGAAACAACAACTCAAGGACTATGAGATCGATGCCAAAGAAATACCCATTTTCTGTGATAGCTCAAGTGCTATAGCAATCACACAGAACCCTGTCTTGCATACCAGATGCAAACATGTAGATGTGAGACATCACTTTATAAGGGTTCATGTTGAAAGAAAACATGTACAAATCGAGAAAATACACACTGAAATACAGAAAGCAGATATTCTCACGAAAGCATTACCAGAAGAAAGATTTAAGATGGTTTGTGGGAAATTAGGATTGTTAAATCTGGAAGAAAGGACCAGATTGATATAGCACAGATTGATGAAAAACAGATCATAAAATTCCAACAGGGAATTAGTACCAGATCATCAAGATACAGATCGTAAAATTCCAACCTGGAATTAACACCTGATCATCAAAATACAAATTAACGAAGAACAGATCGAAGAAAAGATCGATTAAAATTCAACAGGAATTAACAACAGATCATGGTAGAATCGAAGTTCAACATATCAATCTAGAGCAGATCATAAGCGAATAAAATTCCAACTGAGAATTATTAACAGATCATCACACAAGATTGATGTCCAAGATCGAAAGTAGCATAAACAGATCGATAGTGATGACAACAGATCGTTAATAAGGAGATTGACTACAACAGATGACTAAAAGCCACGTGGAAATTAAATTTTAATTTATCACGTTACTTAGTCAAAGGGGAATAAACCTAAATACGGCGATTATATCACCTTTAATCATAGCCTATATGTCTAAATTCTGACATAATATACCAAATCTTTTATTTTTGTGATGATTAGCACTGTGTTTAGGGAACTGTGATCTCGAAGATATTTACCAAATCAAGAAAAAGGAAGCAACTTGACGGCTCAAACCAACATGCGCTGCACTGCAACCCTAGGATCAAAAGCGCGTGTATCTGACGCAGAGTAGAGGCAGTGATAGACTGCAAGTCTATAATGCAGAAAAGCGAGAAAAACTAAAAAGGGAGGATTAAATCTAAACCCTTAATTTTATTTCCTTTAATCTACACCGTTTATCTTTTTCCTATAAATATATAAGTATTAAACTGCTTGTCTACCAACTTCACTTTTCCTCCTCGACAAGCACTTAGCAAGTTTCTCGCCACTTCTAACTCTCTATCAAACCTTTCAAACATCTCTCAACTATGGCTCCCAAGTCAACTCTGTTTCTCGAGCAAGTGAAATTTCTGAACCAATATATTACTCAAGATCTATATGCTGTTCTTGACACCGATGGCTTTCACAAACTAGACAAGGCTTTCGCCCTTGTTAAGCAATGCAAATGTTTCCTTTCGTTATCAATGTTTGAACGTTTTATATCTCTGCTTAACTGTTTCATGTGAACTGCTTTTATCTTATGTGAACTGCCTGTCTTGAAAAACCAGTTTATCTATAATCATGTATTCGTGAACAAATGCTGAACCGTGAAACTTGATATTCTGTATTACGTAAACTACTATCGAAAGCTCATACTTCATTGATGGAAGAATAGTGTTCATCTATTTTGTTTTAACTTTGTTGTAGGATTTCATAATATTATCACCACACACCCTCTCCAATTTCTACCAAAGGAAGTAGCAACCTTTTACCTTACATGGCAAGGAGAGAAAGGTGGGAACGAAGCCACCATCCGCGTGAGCAAGGGGAATACAACAAGCAACACAACCTACAATGTGTTGAACATCATAGACGAGGTCTATAAACTAAAGGATGAAGGAATTAGTCTTGGAGAAATTACAGCGGATCAACTGCAAGAAGCTATAGAGATGGTGATGGTTGTTCCAATAACCTACAGCAACAGAATGTTCAACAAAGGATTGCTTGCACGGGAGTACAAAATTATTTTTGAGTTTGTACAAAGGATATTCATGAACCACAGTGGTTCATATGATCAAGTGACACCGGAGAAGTTCAAGATACTCACGGCCGTGGTGCTCAATCTGCCTGTCAACTGGAGCAAAGTGCTCTTTCATCTGTTGACCAAGGAGGTTAAAATGATCACTTTCATTAAAGGGGCGAGCCCAGGCATTGAGGTGAGGAGAAGCAGCCTGAGGCATTCCACAAAGATCAGCTTCATGCTGGAAACGTTTTTCAAACAACACCAATGGGATGAAGTCATTGAGTTCAACGACAGGTTGCGATTCCCCAAGGACCAACACCAGATCGAGATGTCCATGGGAATCATAGCTAACTTGATAGCCAACAACTTGCGATTCCCCAAGGACCAACACCAAGTGGATACTGATGCTTCTACTGCTGCTCAACAGCCTAAACCCAAGAGGAGAAGACTGCAAAAACTTGCTGAACCAGTGGAAGAGGTCCAGGTTCAAGAACCTACTATTATGGACACATTAGAGCAGATTGTTGAGGAGAAAGAAGAGGATGAATCCTCAGATGAGGATGTGGAGAAGAAACAAGCTGAAACAGTAGTGAAGCTGCTGGAAGCAGAAGCAGATCACTCAGTAATTAAATCATTTCCTGGCATACAGCTCACTCCAAAGAGCTATGATGCTGCCAAACGCTTGAAACTACTTCTCCTCATCAAGGACAAAGAATTCTATGTCCTCGACGCCTTACTCAAAACCAGATCGATCTCTGCACTCAAGGCAGAAGAGGTTGTACTTCTTTATATCTTCGAAGTCTCCTCTATTGCAGAGTTGAGAGATACTTATCTCCAGAGCATTCTTGCCATAGCACAACATGAGGCCAAGAAATTACAGATCGATCTGAGATCGATATATGAGAAAGAAGGACTGCTACACTTCTTTGAAAGTGTAGTGGATGAAGAGGAAGAAGAAATAACTGAAGCTCACCAACAGGGTGCAGCAGTACCAGACACTGAACCAGATCAGCAACAGGCTGATGCTGCTGAACAAATCATACCAACTGCACAAGTTGAGGGAGAACCACCCCAGAAACGCAAAATCCAGATCGAAGTGGTTAATTATCCTCGAGAGGAAGAAGAACCTACTGGACAGAGGGTGGGAGGAAAACAGACTGATGACATCTACACCCCTTCTGTCGCAGCTACCATGGATGAATTTGTGGAGACAACAAATCTAGAAGAGATACTGATGACTCAGCATCAATCTCTATCCAATGCACAAGTCAATGATCTAATCTCCATCAAAGTGGATAAATTCTTGTATGGAACTCTCTCCACTGTCCAAGACCAGGCCACCAGAATCCTCACTGAATTTAACCACAGCATCAAATATCATGTAGACCAGATGGATTCTGACCTGAGAAGGACCTGCAGAATGAAGCTCGAGGAGCTAAGTAAAAAGATGGATGATGACAGATCTGTTGCAGATCAAAGAAAAGAACAGATTGATCAGACTCTGTCATCAATGGAGCACAAGGTTCAAGAGATGTATAAAATTGTCACAGACTTTGCCAAAAAGGAGAAAGACATGGTTCATGCCATAGTCAAGGACCAGACTGCTGGAGTCTCTGAGGAAGTGATCAAAACAGCCAAAATTGAAATCAGATCACAACTTAGACAATTTGAAAATGATGGAGTGAACTTTGTTGAGAGGAAGATGAGAGACCTGAGATACCCCACAAAGACAATGATTGACTCCTACTTCGACGAGATTGGGGCTATCAAAGAAGAACAAGAGAATCTCACTGCTCATCTCACCAGTGCCAAATCCTCCATGGATCAGAAGATTGATGAATCCAACGCAAACATCACATCCCTACTCAACTACAAGATGGATTCAGAAAAAGAGATGAAGAAGATGAAGGAGGAGATCACCTCCCTTAAGGCACTCATCAACATCTATATTGATGATATCGAAAAGGGGGAAAGATCTAGATTAAGGAAGGAAAAAAGAGCTGGAGGAAAGGGAAAAGGTCAATCTAGTGCATCAGAAGAAAGGAGAGAGGCTCAACCTGAGCAGGCAGCTGCACCAGATCGACCAAGCCAACCATTTGGTAAATCTAAGAAATCATCATCAAGCAGATCAAGTCACTCTCAACCACAAAAGAAGAAGAGGAAGTCTGAATCTGGTTGGTTCTCCTCCGCACCCATCAAAACCAAGAAGCCAAAAGAAGGAGAAACCAACTGGGTGCCAGACAATCTGAAGGAAGGCTGGGAGGGGCTGAAATATGGTTTTATCATGTGCCGGTACTTCATCAAAGAACCAGCTTACTGCGAAGGCACAGCCAATGAAGCCTTCAATCTCTACCTGGATATGAACGATGCTAAGGATCTGGTGCAGGCCATTAGAGCAGCTGCTACAGAAGCTCAGATCACCATAACTGCACCAGAACATGAATACAGAGAATGTCCAGATATCCCTGGCACTAAACTCCCAGACAAGACCTACCTCTTGAACTTCATTAATCAGCTTGCAGAAAATAGAGGGTACAAGATCGATGCCAAAGACCCAGACTACATCAGGGTCAGAGAGGGAGTATACAAAAGTGTCCAGATGATCTCTGATGAGACTAGAGCTAAAATGAAGAGGCAACAAGAAGAAAAGAGGAAGAGCAGATAGATACATCTTTTCACATCCTTTACTATTTGTAATTCTTACATTTTGGAATCTATAACTCTTTTGCTCTATATCTATGAACATTCTTTGGGTTTCTGATGACAAAATCTTTTTGTCCAGAACACATACAACCGCTATTTATCGTTATAACCTAATAACGAAAACTTAATCTATTTGGTTCTTCAAACCAGATCAGTCTCAAAGCTTAAATTGGATGTTATTGTAAAGTGTGGTTTCGACATCATCAAAAAGGGAGAAATTGTTGGGAACCTTGAAGTATTTTGGTTTTGATGATGATCTCTCGAAACACACTTAGTCTTTACAAGCTTTAATTAGAGTTAAACTGTTCTACATGTTAACAGATCACTACGCATAAAGTGAATTCTGATAGAGAACAGGTTAGGAGATGACTTATCATGTAAAGGAGATATTCCTATAGAAGTTACTTCTATTATAGTCAAGGTTGAAGACCAAGACATTTTTTCAAAGAGAAGAAATCGACCTGCAATTACAGTCTTCGACCAGATCACCGACCAGATCGATGATCACAGCGAAGCACCAGATCGACAGAGTCATCAAACCACCAGATGACATCACTCTACACATCATATCCACCTGCCACGTCAATATTGAAATCCATCCAATAGGGTTTAGAAGAAGAATCCTTGATTGACACGAAGAAGGAAAGTAACCGTTAGCGATCTGCTTTCCATACTTAGAGGATTGAGTCAACGTTTTTACAAGGCAAGAACAGATATGATGGACATCAGTGATTGGCGATCTCAATCAATTCCATGCCAATCAACAACGGCTAGAATTTCAAAATTCAAAGCCTATATATATTTGGAGTTCAAAGTCTGGAGAAGATAGATGCTACATCAATAAAACACTCTCAAGCAATCAATCTCAACATCAGACTCAAGACTTCAAACTGTTCGTGATTCTAAATCACATCAACCCAACCTCGATTCAAGTCTGTCTTATCGAGAGAAAGGAGATCACCCTGCTAGCTAGTAGTTTTCTAGTGGTAACGTAGAGGTAATCTGTTGTAAAGGGACACGACCCTCATTCGTGCATAAGTCTTAACCAGATTGTGTTTGTGACTTGTGACTCGTTCTCCACGAGTATAAAGAAGAAGAGTATCCAAGTAGTGGATAATCTGTGAAAGTGTATCAACTACTCTAAGTCAATGTTGCGGAAGCTAAATGCGAAGACACAGAATAATTTTTGCGTAGGTTGTGTTAACGAACAACCTACACGGCAGCCTTACGGCCAAAAAGAATAATCAAAATAAGTGTTGTGTTGTTACAATGTTTAGGACCACACAACATCAACACTTCTTACAAAAACACTAAACGTATGACCTTAAAAGACTAAGGATCATACACACTAAACTACAAATTTAATCTGAAAAACTCTATCTCTAACTGAAAACTATAACTAGTATTTATAGAGATAGTTCATGGGCTTGATTTCTATAATCTTATAACTGCCGGCCCATGCATTCCCCAATTCTCTCAACTGTTGTTGTGCTCCGCAAGATCCGCCTGGAATTGTGGAACTGCTTCAACTGTTTGTTGACTCCGGTATTTGTGGAAACAGATCTTCACTGGGCGCATAGTTCTCAACTGCCTACCATGACTTGGTCTTCTCCAGTCTTCGTGCATTCTTCAAGCATACCAAGTCAAACGTCCACGTGGCTGTCAAGCTGTAACGCTGAGTCAGCGTCAGCTGTTATGTTGACCTTTGGTTTAGGTCAACAACCATCCTGTGAAGAACACAAAAACACACATGTTAGGTTTAACATAATAAACAACAATATAAAAATACCTAACAAACTCCCCCTATTTTTGTGTCTTCTTCACAACACCCTTTAGTTCGACAAGATCTCCCCCTGATTGTTTAGAGCTCCCCCTGAATGCTTATGCCTGCAAAAACATTTTGCAACACAAAACAGCAATACACAGCAATGCAGGCAATAAAGCAACATTCATCAAATATTATAGTCGCAGCATAGCGACATAAAGCAACATCCAACATTCATCCAAAAAGAAGAAAATATCAGTATCCACATCCATCAAACAAAAAAAGAGAGAAAAATAAATTGTTGTTTGTTGTGTTACACATCACATCACCACATCATTGTTCACAATCTGTCATTTACATCATCTTCCTCCCCTTCATCTGCACCTTCTTCCTCGTCCTCAACGTCGCCTCCTCCTACTGCAGCAATGTCCGCTCTGACCTTTGCTGCGGCGGCAACTTGGTCTCCCCCTTGTTGTGAAGAGAGGCAAGCCTGGAGGGATGGGACAAGCGCTGCCAAAGTAGACAGTGCACCAATCAACTGTTGTACAGTTTGGGGTGGCAACTATATACCAGACGAGGTAGGAACAGAAGCATCAGGATTTCGCCAAGGAAGGTCGGCCACCTTGCTCTTGCTGAAAAGAGAAGGATGAATTGTATAAACTGGAACAGGATCTGCAACATGACTCTGGGTAACGGAAGTGAAGCCTTAATGGGCCAGCACCCTGCAGATAAGAGAAGGAAACGGCAGAGAAGAGAGTTGAGCTTTAGTGGAGAGAGCAGCAAGCTAGTCAAATATTATACGCCCCATGTTGTAGGGTTTGTTAAGCCCCACAAGATAGAGTAAGACGCCATGTTGCTGAGTAACGACAGTTGAATTGGAGGAAACGATCCAGTTATAAGTCAAGATTCTGTGTAGGACCGAGTAAAGGTGGGACAGCCATGAAGTTTTCATCGGCTGGACCCACTTGGATCGTTTCCCGCCTGTAATTACTTTTGCAACCTCGTCGAGATCAGGAACTTCACTCTCAACACTGGGCAACCCGAGGGCGGCATTGATGCTATCCGTCGAGAAATCATAGATGCAGTTGTACAGATAAACCTTCCCAAACTGAGCAGACGAACGATCGCCAAAAGCGCCATGGAGATTGCAGTAAAAATGACGGACAACAGACTTAACAAAATCAGGGAGTTCGAAAACGGTACCCAGCAACCCTCTTGAACGGAAGAACGAGAGGAGATTGTTGTCGTCAAAGCTGGACTCGTCGGCAGTACGTTCAAACACACAGGGTAGATTCCGGAGACGCTTCCATTTAACAGCGGCCGCGTCATTGTAAAACTGAAGGTTGAGGGCTTTCTCAACATCCAATGCGAGGTCGGTGTCGTCAGAAGTTTCAGGGACCTTCTGTTTCCCCTTGGCCGTGGTTGCTGCAGAAGAAGTTGGTTCAATCTTGACAGTAGGAGTACTGAGACGAGGACGCTTAGGGGCCGATGAGACCTCATCCTCACTGTCGTCAGGAACAACGACAGTGGGGGCTGGATTCTTGGATTTTCTCGAGAGAGTGGTGTGAGTGGAACCCCGAGTAGCAGGTTTGTGTACCAGAGGAGCAGGCGGTGGAGATGGAGTTTCAGACTGAGGGCAAGCAGGAACAGGCTTTACTAGAGCAACGGTAGTAGCTGGAGGAGTAGAGTGTTCAAACCCAACGATGGTAGGTGGTGCCGTCGCTGGAGAAACTAGGGCATTGACAGGGTCTTCGACCGGCGGTGGTGTATGAAAGACAGCAGCAGCCGGAGTCTCCAAGACGAGGGCAGGTGGAGGCACCGTGGAAACGGGGGCTGTCTCGCCTGAAGGTAATGCAGGAACCGGCGATTGAAGAGCTTGAAGTAAAGTAGGGTTTGCGGCAAGGAGAGCCTGAAGTAGAGCAGTGACGTCGGGAGTTGGAGGGGTAGCCATTGTAGGAGAAGGGTGTGAGAGGATTTGAGGGTTTTTGGAAGAGGGTTCCTGGAATGGAGAAGACGATATGATTTTTTTTTATGGAAGATTCAAGAAAAGCGTATCAGTCTTGGCCCGAATATTATTTTCCCTCGTTCCGTGATATTTTGGCCAGAATTATGTTTCATTTTATGTTTCAGGATTATTGGCCTAAACGAGCATTGAAGTCGGAAAAGGAACGAAGAAGAACCGAAAAACGAGAAGAAAATGAAGACAAGTGCCGAGGCACAAGTCAGCGGTCGCGTGAATCCCAGCGGCCGCTGACTAGGCCATACGCGCCAGCGCGCGCCAGCGATCGCGCCAGCCTCAGCACACGAGTCAGCGGCCGCTGACTAGACTAAGCGGTCGCTGACCCCGCAATTCTCGCGCGGGCCGTTGCAACCAACTCTCGTGCCACTCGGAACAAACCTAGTCAGCGCCCGGTGACTTCCAGGGACCGCTGACTTGCCTCTCGCTATATAAAGACACGTCGCGCCATTCATTCGACAGCTCTCAACTTTTCATACTTCGTCCCGACTTACTTTAGCACGAATTCCTAGATTAGATTTTCAGTATATTTCCAGTACTTTTAGTTCGTCTCGATCCCGCATTCAAGGGTCGAGACTTAGCATTCTAGATAGGATTTTTCATTCCGTTCTTCGTTTTGGAGTTAGCCGATTACAACATTCGAACATCGTATTTCCAGATTTTCATTGTCGTTTCCAGATTACTTCAAGTATTAATTCAAGTTTGTTTCTTTCCCTTTACTTCTTGCTTTCGTTTATTTATTGTTATCGTTTGTTTCGTTATATGCTCTCAAGTTCTTTCATAGCTCTTGATTTTCAGATTTCTTTGCATTCTTCTTTCGTCTTTAAACTTCAAGTTCTTTACTTTCTTAGATTAGATTTAAATCTTGAACTTCAAGTTCTTGCCTTTCTTAGATTAGATTTAAATCTCGTTCTTAGTTTAGACTTTAATTGCTTTCTTATTTACTTTCTTCGCCTAGCTATAGAAATCCAAATCAAACTCTTTTAATTGCTTTCCGTTTTCCGAACAAAGAATATAATCGCCCTGCTAAGCCTTCCTTGAGAATACGACTAGGGTCAGCTTATTAATCTATAACGAACTCGTTTTAAATTGCGAGTGACTTAATATAATTGGAAGTATATCGGCTGGAAATATTCCTCGTGCTCGATACTGAGTCCTTTTATCGGACAGTGGGTCTGGTCTAAACAATGCCACGTACTGACAGTTAAAAATAAGTTGAAACACTTAGCGTGAAGGGATTGCTTTCTGGGCTCTGTTCGACACTCCATAACCTGGCGACTTCTATTTCATGAATTCCTGAAGATTCTTGCCAAATCCAAGCGGATACACTCATTCTCCTGGGTGATATCTTCTCAGGGAGTTTATCTCGAATATCTTTAATCTCCTTGCTCCTCTGAGACTTCGATTATGTGCTCTCTTATTGCATGTTCTATTTTCTGCAAGGCAAAGACTTGAATCTGATTTATTGTGCAATTTTCTGCATTATTTTGATTACAATTTTGATCTTGGTGCTTATCCTATCACTTTTTCTGAGTTATTCTACAGATCTGTCACCTTGATTGCCTTGCACTACACTGTTGTTTATGATGTAGGGATCTTGTCACTCAAGGAATTTTTGACGTCATAGCAGATCTATTGCAGAGTGAAGACTATAAGCTTGTATTGACTGGGTAATGATATAATCCCTCTTTACTATGAAGAACTTGTAGTACAATTATTGTATTGACTGTGTTGTATCAATCCATTATTGTTTGCCATAATGGATGCAGGACAGACATCCTCATTCTTTTTCAGAGTTTGGATGGGAATATTTTGCGTTCTTATGTTAGTCGGCAGGAAGGTGACCTTCTTGGACTCATGGTGAGAATCCAACTGATTTATTTCTATGATTTTCTGCTGGCTTTAATTAACTGCTGCAGATTTAAGTCCGAAAAGTTGTGTTTGAATATACTTGTTTCTGTACAACTTTGCTTTTGAATGCGGTGAATTTTTTTTTAGATTTCTGGTTTCTGATATGTTCATGGTAGTTTGGGTCTATTGTTTTTGTTATTTTTTGGAGTTTATATAATAAGTAGTGGTTCAATACATGATAATTATCTGCAGTTGAGTACTTATGGAGTCAAATTTGTTTATTTTAGTAGTTGGGTACTTATAGATAGGTTCTGACCCAAAATATTTTGTACTACAACATCCCAACTGTGTATTGTACTATCGATTCTTAACCAGGTGTTGCATCCATATAAGAAAAATGGGTTTCTTTTCTTCTAAAACTCATTGTAACACAATTGTTCTGATGCAGTACCTGCATCTACTCTGCTGCTCTTTCCGTTTTAAAGTATGAATGAAGACAAGATTGTGATTTTTTTTTTAGTTTTACGCGTGTACCTTACTCTTTGTGCACAAAATCATCCTGGAGAGTTTGTCTTCTAGAGTAATATATGCATACATTGATCTCTACAGCTAACCCTAGTACAGTTCTGAGAGAAATAAATACTGATTTATGACTTCTCATAGCAATTCTTCCAATGACACTTGCAAATAGTGGATACTGACCCTTATATGGGAAATGCCTTATTTACGTATATGTATGCATGCACATATTTGCACACAGTCACACACATACATGCATATGTAATTTCTTGAACTTGGATTCTCAACTGATAATTGCTGCATAAGACACATTCTCACTCTTTGATGATCACGACAATAGGTTGGCTCTGGAATTGGTGGTATGCTTAGTGCAGTTCATGGTTTTAACATAGGTACAGCAATCCATCTGCTCACTTATTCAAGAGTTTTAGCGGCTATTGTTTATTCTCGTATTCTAATAACCTCTGACGATGAATTTACTAGGAATTCCTCTCATATTCTATACTTTTACGGAAATCGTCTTCTTCTTCAGCTGGTGATTGTTTTTCCTTTATTTTGATGAGCAAGTTATGCTAGTTATGCAAAATGTCATACTAATATAATGTAGCCCGCCAACTTAAAAACAATGTACGATTTAGTCTATTTATGGTTCTCTTTTTTTATGTTTCAGATTTCAGATTCTTGAAGCAGCTAAAGAAGAAGAATATTCTTTGCTTCAAAGATGGAGTTTATATGTTGCAGGCTTAATATCGTTTATTATATTGGTAACTCGATGATCTTATATACCTTATGCATATATCTATTTTATTGTATACATTCTTGTCTATACATGTATGTATCTATAATCTATTGTGGATGCTTTAATCTTGATGTTGATAACAACATATAGTTCATTAATATCTTTTAGTGTCTTAATATTTATATATAAAAGTTTGTTCTTTTCAGGTTAAGAACAGGTGGGATGGTCGAATGCAAATAGGTGGAGTTGGCACGGAACTGTTACAAATATATAGTTTCATAGTTTTGCTATTTTAGCTTATAGAAAGATGATCTTATAAAGATAATGGGTAAATAAATTGTTGTGTTTTGTAATATATTACGTTGTAAACTTAAAATAATCAATGTTATCAATCTATTTTTGATGTAATGAATACATATTTATTTTATATGCTTTTAATATTTTAATCTAGATTAAATTATAATTTTTTAAAATTTCATAGTATAGACTACCGTGCAAAATGACAACCGTAGTGTATATTAAAGCATACACTACAGTTTTCTCATAAAAAACCGTAGTCTATATTAGTTCAAACACTACGGTTTTCTCACAAAACCGTAGTATATAATTTATCATATACTACGGTTATTAATAAAACTGTAGTCTATATTGTATTATACACTACGGTTATTGGATAAAACTGTAGTCTATAATGTGACATATACTACGATTTCACAAAAAACCATAGTCTATAATATTAATACACTACGCTTTCATGTTAAAACTATAGTGTACAAAAAGTATTAACTACGTTTTTCTCAACATAGACTACGGTTTTAAACCGTAGTCTATTGTTGGAATAGACTATGGTTTAAAACCGTAGTCTATACTCGTTGGTATACACTACGGTATTATAGACTACGGTTTTTAGATGTCATATACTACGGTTTAAAACCGTAATGTATAATGATTTTTGTAGTAGTGATTCCAACTTGCTCTGTTGTGTCAACATTTGTTGCAACATCCACCTGGCTTAAATAGAGAAAATATGTGTAGAACTACAAGAATCAAGGGTTAGTGAGTGTAGAGTGCATCGTCGCAGCGAACGCCGTGCCCCTAGGCTTTCACCCTCGAAAGCAGTCGCAGTTGCAATCCTTTTGTAAGGTAGCATCGTCGTAGCGAGCGCCGTGCCCCCCAAACTACTTGGATTGTTTACCACACAGTTACATACAAAACATATAGATAAACGCCAGGTTTCAGAATATAAATATGTTGACTAAAATATACCAGCAAGTTAGACAAAAACAAGCTACACCCTTGATATAGATGACAGAATATGGATACGAGGGTGTAACACAACACACATTTTAGTGAAAAAAGCAAAGACCAAGAGATTTCCGTAGAAATACGAATCTCTCATGATCTAAGGGATTTGTAAAAATGTCAGCAACTTGGTTCTCCGTTTTCACATACTCAAGTTTGATCACCTCATGTTCCACTAACTCTCTAATGAGATGGTGTCTTATGTCAATGTGCTTTGTTCTTGAGTGTTGAACATGATTCTTGGAAATGTTTATGGCGCTCATGTTGTCACAGTACACAACTAGGTCATTGTTGTCTAGGCCATAGTCACTAACATTTGCTTAAGCCACAGCAGTTGTGTACAACAGCTGCCTGCGGCGACATACTCAGACTCAGCAGTGGATAAGGAAACACAATTTTGTTTGCGGCTGTGCCATGACACAATGTTGTTTCCTAGATAAAAACATCCTCCACTCGTACTTTTCCAATCATCAACATCTCCAGCCTAGTCCGAATCACTAAAACCTACCAAGCTCATATTCATATGTTTAGAGAATAATATGCCTAGGTCTATAGTTCCAGCAACATACCTAATGATTCGTTTAACAGCTTTGAGATGAGAGGCTTTAGGTTTAGCTTGATACCTGGCACACACACATACGCTAAACATCAGATCTGGATGAGTGGCTGTTAGGTACAACAGGCTCCCTATCATTGATCTGTAGAGTGTTGGGTCAACATCTTCTCCAGCATCATCTTTAGTTAGTTTTTCTGTGGAGCCCATAGGAGTCTTCATGTGCTTTGTACCTTCAAGGTTAAATCTCTTTATCATCTCCTTGGCGTATTTCCTTTGAGAGATAAAGATGTCATCTTGTCCTTGTTTAACCTGTAGTCCAAGAAAGTATGTGAGCTCGCCCACCATGCTCATCTCAAACTTGGTAGACATTGCTCCTGAAAAATCAGCTAACATGTTACGAGATGTAGAACCAACAATCATATCATCAAAATAAATTTGAGTAATAAGGATGTGTTGATCTTCCCTTTTTATAAACAATGTCCGGTCAGCAGCACCTCGCACAAAACCATACGTGAGAAGGAAATTTGTGAGATGCTAATACCAAGCTCGTGGTGCTTGTTTGAGTCCATATAGAGCTTTCTTCAGTCGGAAAACATGGTCCGGTTTGTGAGGATCCTCAAAACCTTTTGGTTGTTCCACGTATACCTCCTCCTTTAACTCACCATTAAGAAATGTTGCCTTCACATCCATCTGGTACAGATTGATGTTGAGGTAACATGCGACTGCAAGCAACAACCGAATGGATTCAAGTCGTGCTACTGGTGCAAATGTGTCATCAAAGTCGACTCCTTCGACTTGAGTGTACCCTTGAGCTACTAATCGTGCTTTGTTACGCACAATTGTTCCCTTCTCATCAGATTTGTTCTTGAAAATCCACTTTGTCCCAATAACATTCTTGTTGACTGGCCTGGGAACAAGATACCAAACATCACTACGCACAAACTGATTTAGTTCTTCATGCATAGCATTTATCCAGAACTCATCAGTTAGTGCTTCCTTGACATTTTTTGGCTCGAACTTGGAGACGAAACATGTTATGCCTTCAACTGTAGAGCACATGGAGTAGAAGCACGCTGTTTCTCTATAGTTGATTGGCTGTTTTCTTCGAGTCTTAACACCATCCTCAATGTTTCCAATAACTTGAGTTAGTGGATGGTACTCTTTCACTCGTCCTGAAGGTTCCATGCGAGGAGTTATCTCTTGAGGATGATCAAGTTGTTCTTCTGGTCCCTGTTGTATAGTGTTGACCTCCACAGTAGTTCCAGTTTCTGGGCTAGGTGTGCCAGCTTCTGTGTTAGGTGGAACAGTTTGCGCCTCAACAGGAGGTGTAACAACTCCCCGTTGATATATGTCATCTTCTGCTCCCACCTCTTTGTTCCCATTACCTGCATCATCGAAGACAACATTAACAGATTCTTGTATTGTCTTGATGCGTAGATTAAAAACCCTATAAGCTACACTGTTTGTTGAGTATCCAACAAATACACCTTTGTCGCTTTTATCATCAAACTTTGATAGATACTCTCGATCATTTAAGATAAAACAAACACACCCAAAAACACGAAGATGTTTTAGGTTAGGTTTTCTCCCTTTCAGTAGCTCATATGGTGTTTTGAATGACCCTGGTCGAATGTTGACTCGGTTGTTGATGTAACATGCGGTGTTTACTGCCTCAGCCCAAAAACGTTTCGCCATTTGACTTGAGCTCAGCATGACCCTAGCCATCTCAATCAAGGTTCTATTCTTGCGTTCGACCACACCATTTTGTTGTGGTGTCTTTGGTGCTGCAAACTCTTGGTACACTCCTTTTTCATCACAGAATGTTGTAAATTTTGAGTTCTCAAACTCACGACCATGATCTGATCGTATGCGAGATATTCTAGCATCAAACATATTAGTAACACGAGAAAACATACTTTTAAATACCTCAAATGTTTCAAATTTTTCACGTAAAAAATAGGTCCATGTAAACCTAGAAAAATCATCTACCACGACTAGCACATACCTTTTACCACCAATGCTTTCAACTTCCATGGGTCCTACAAGATCCATATGTAGAAGTTCAAAACATCGGTTGGTCCCAAAGTGTTGTTCACTGTGTTGTAAGGCAGGATGTGAGGCATGTAATTATTTTCCTCGTTGACAGTCTCCACATATGATCTGGTCTGCATTCCCAAGTTTGGGTAAGCCTCGCACAACATCCATCTTGTTTAACCTGCCAAGATTTCGAAAGTTAGTATGACCTAATCTTTTATGCCAGAGAATGACATCATCAACTTGAGCCTTGTTGCATTTCACATGATCAGTCATGTAACAATTGTCTGATGACCTTTGACCTGTCATGATACACAAGTTCTTGTTGTTGTAAGCTTCACATGCATCTTTAGTGAATTTTACAAGCATGTTGCCATCACTCAGTTGACTTATACTAATCAAATTTGCCATAAGTCCTTGCACATGAAAAATATTTGTTAAAGCAGGTAAACCAGGAACATTAAGTATACCTTTCCCTACAATTTTACCTTTTGAGCCTCCACCAAAGGAAACATTTCCTCCATCATGCGTCTCATAATTGGAAAGGAATATTTTGTTACCTTTCATGTGACGTAAACATCCGCTATCAAAATACCAAGAACCTGAAATGTCATTTTTCAAGGCTGTGTACACAACATTGCACGTTAGGTCAGTTTTCTTAACCTATATCATTTTGGGTTGCTTCGGTAGTACACATTCGGACCTGTCATCTCTTTTCTTTTGATAAGAGAAGGGTTTTATATGTCCTGGTTTCAAACAATGACATATATATTTCCTTTTATGTCGTTTACCCTTTTTCTTACCTCTCTTACCTTTTCTTGTTTGAGAAACGCTTTGTTGTGTTGACAGGTCTGTGAACTCAACATCTGCTTTGGTGTTGGATGTTTCTCCTGACGATGTGGACCCTTTACACAACACAGTTGGTGCAGCATACCCGAGGCCTCTCTTGCTTGGGTTTGCGCTGTCCATGATCTCTTGAAGCGTGTAAGTACCTGTATTCCACTTGCGGATGGTTTGTTCTGCCTCTTCAAGTTTGGTTTTCACTTTGGTGAGCTCTATGTCACGTTGTGTGATCAATGCCTCCTGTTTCGCTTGAATTTCCTTGAGTCGTGTTACCTCAGCTGTTGCTGTCAGCAGATCTTTTGCTTGATGTTTCCATTTTCCCAACAGCTCATCATACAGCCTTTTTAATCCTTGGATTATAGAGAAGGCATTGTCATCACATTCTTCACCATATGTGGGGTCTATGTCATCCTCAACACTTCATGCATCACCAATAGAGACATTCAAGCAAAATAATGTAGAATAATAGCTAGAGTCGTACCGTTCAGAGAAGATGTCCGCATCTGTGTGTTGGGGTTTGTCCTGCGGAGGCATTGTTACATGCAGTGCAACACTTTCGAACAATTTTTCCTCAATATCTTCAAAGAACTCATGCTCATCATCATTCCATGATACCCAATAAGATTTACCCCTCTTTCGAAGTGTGTTGGCACACTGATTTAAAGTGTCCAAAACCCTTACATTCATGACATTGTATGCTGTCGAGTTTGGAGGAACTGTATTTGAATACTTCGTTGTTAGAAGTGTTCCTAACAGGGGGTTTTCTTTGGTTGTTGTTGGGCTTCGGAGGTTCATAGTACTACAGACGTGGTACATCTTGCCCCTTGGGTTTGGACTTGTCACGCTTAAATCCTCTTACCATGCGATTGAACTTCCTAGTGATCATGGCAACATCATCTCCATCATGGATTTCTTCCATTTACCGTAATGTTTTGATAAAATAGAAGAGTATAGTTAAGCTAGAGTGTAGGGTGTGATGGTGAGAGAGTTGGTGAGAACTTAATGGGGCTTGTCCCCTCTTATATAGAGGTAGCTATATGGATGATTCATCACTTAGCTTGACAATTGTTGTAAAGGCATTGATTGCATGAATTCCTAATACTATTCACATGTGTATTTCCCATGCTCTTATGATATGATGGTCTCTTGTCTTATTCACCATTGTAAGCTAATGGTTGCGTATAGGGAAAATGGTTTCTTGATCTATTTAATAGCCTAGGATTCTAGCCTTGCTTTAATCTTAGAAGTTCCTAACACTAAAGTGATGAAGTGTCACTCATATGCATGATAAGGTTGTACTTGAAATTAGATAGCATAATTTATCAAGGTGTGTGCTTAAGGTGGGCTGTTACAGTATCTCCCAAACTAGGATTGGCGCGGAGAAATTCTTGTGCACTGTGTCTCTAAACCTATTCCTTGCTTTGAAGCATCATTATAGATCACGAAAGGTTTGTTTTCCTCTGGAATGGCTAGGACAGGAGCTGTTGTTAATCTTTTTTTTAGTTCCACAAAACTATTTTCACATTCTTGTGTCCAACTGAAGGCAATATGTCACGCCCCGATCCCGAGGAATGGCGCACGCGCCAGAGCGTGACTAGGGGGAAAAGAAAAGAAGCGGGGAGAGAAAGGGGGGACATGGAACATAAATCATGGTGTAGAAATTTTCCTTGAAAAATGGACAGTAACTCGTTTATAACTAGGACTAATCTGAATGGTGGAAGAGAAACAAATAAACCCACCAGTAGATATAGTCAACAATGATGTCATGATCAATGAACAATCAAATGCAAAGAGATGCAATGCAAGACGAGGTTGGAGATAATACAGCTCGGTACATGGGAACGGTAATCCTGAATCCCAAGCGGCCGAATCATCCAATATGAAAGACGGGATTGGAGATAATACAGCTCGTCTCGTAGGAGCGGTAATCCAGAATTCTCGAGAGGCCGAATCGTCCAATAAGAACCTTCGATCAAAGGCGGAGGTTAGTGAGCCTAGCTCGCCAAAAGGAGTCACTCACCCAGCTCACCAAGTGTGGTCGGCATTCGCTCGAACACTACACAAGGGGCCGAGGAGTTGAGCGTCCAAGAGGGGCCGACTACTTCTAAACTCTCCTAATAACATGAATGCATGTAATAGAAAATAGTAATTCTCGTGAAAGAACAATGAATCATTTACTGTTATGAAGCCAATAACATGAAGAATCAGAGACTGGAAAAGAACATGAGCTTGGTAGCGGAATACATAACATGACAGTTTGCAACAACCCTTACCTTAGCCTCGCACGACACCACCAACCGCTCAATCTGCAAAACAATTTGAAAACATTTTGCAGGGCTGAGTACTAATGTACCCCGTGGGTTATGCCATTTAAAATCCTTTTGTGAAATAATTTTATGAAAAGGAATATCCATGCTTGCACAGTATCACATAGAAGGTTTTAAAACGGAAAGTCATTCTATGCATACTAAAATCATTGAGATCTCATTTTCCTTGGCTCAATATTGGCATTAGATACCCTTCTATGAACATATGGGGACAGCCCATAGAGGTCCATCATTTATGTCCTTCATCAGTAGGGAACTTTTACCCAAACTGACTTCACTCGAGAATATAAGGGGACAGCCCACATAAACCCACGTGTACACTAACCATGTGCCAATGCGCTAACATAGCACATGATCCGATCGTCATGCTTGAGGGATCACTTATCCAATAAGGAGCAAAATATTTTAACATGGACATCCATTTTGATTTTCATAAATATCAGAGCTTAATAACTCAAAAATACATCTGAAAACATATATACAAACCCACCTATCACCGAATACCAATACCGTGTGATAACCGTAAATCAGTCAAATGTCTCGTTCGCAATCGTAAGCACCTGACAATTATACGGAACAACTTTTGGCCTCAAATCCCAAAACGAAACGCGAATAAAGTAAAAATGAGGAACCGATGGCTTTCTAAGTCTTCTAAGGTCATTTTGGCAATACCCGGGTTTTCAAATCAACTTGGCCCAGAAGGTAAAAATACTCAGGGCATTATTCTCTATAGGAATATGTAAAAACATTTTTGAAATATGCAACTTTACCGCAAAGCTTACTCGAGAAGATTTGTAGTCTTTTTCAGATCTATGAAAATTGGACCGATGAGAATTAATGAAATCTCTTTCATAAAATTCTATATTTTTTTCTCTACATGCACTAGAAATTTTATCTAAAAATGATAGACCGTGAATATTTTTCCTTTAGAAAAAAATGAAATAATGCAATAAATCATGATATGCCGATCCTAATCGGGATCCAAATCTAAAATTAAATCCGGCAGAGTAACGGATCTTATGGTCAGAAACTCAAAACCTTAAGGGACCTTAGTCGTCTGATAGAACGATAGTCATGAACGGAAAAATGAATGAAGAAGAGAACGGAGGAGAAAGAATGAAGATAACGGTATCGGAGCGATGGCGGCGGAGACTCGACGGCCGCTGAGCCACTTTTGTCAAGCTCCATGCCAACCTTCGACCTTACCCTGACGTACCTTGATTTAAATCGATCTTCAATTTCCAAACACGCAGAACCTCGATACTCAAAAATGATAGAAAAAAGAAGAGAGAAGATAAGGAGAAGAGGAGGCAGAAGAACAGAAGCTTCTGCTCAAATGAGCGAAGAAACCTCTCGCCCATAACCCCTATTATACTAAAATTTAGAATATTTTATTAATTTTGTTTATTATATTATATTATTATTATATTATTATTAATACTTAAATCTTAAAACGCCGTAACTTCTACAAAAGATCTCCTTTTGGAACAAACTCAGTGTCAACATCTTCCTTTCTTAATACTTTACACAATGACTATAATATTGATATACTTTCGGTCATGTATGGAAAAACTAATTTTTATACGGCGTGCTTAAACTTCAAAAATCCGTAGCGGTTACGTACGAACTCCTTTTTGGGAAAACATAGTGCCAATATTTTTCTTTTAAAAAACCCTACAAAATGAGTATAATATTGACATGCTTTTGACTTATGCATGAAAAGATCATTTTTAAAAGAAACGTTTAAAAAGTTTCACCGGGTGCCAAATTCATATGGTATGTCCTAATAGGGTATAGTCTCTTCCTAAAATCCTTAATTAGTCGTAGTAAGATATCTAAATCGTATTACGAAAATTCGGGGTATTACACAATACCTTTCTTGAGTAGTTGGGTAATTGGGCGAGCAATTTTGGAAAAGTTGGGAATAAACCTCCGATAGTATCCGGCCATTCCCAAGAAACTGCGAATCTCAGTGATATTCCTTGGAGCTTTCCAGTGATTGACTGCTTCCACTTTAGTCGGGTCTACCTTTAGTCCATCCGCAGAGATGATGTGACCTAGGAACATGACTTCTTTAAGCCAAAATTCACACTTGCTGAATTTGGCATAAAGTTTTTTCTTTTCGTAGTGTTTCCAATACGATCCTAAGATGTTCTTCATGTGGACATTCATTTTTGGAGTAGATAAGTACATCATCAATAAAAACTAACACGAACCTATCCAAGTACTGATGAAATATTCGATTCATCAGGTCCATGAATACGGTGGGAGCGTTGGTTAATCCAAATGGCATTACCACAAACTCATAATGTCCATATCTGGCTCCTTTTAGCTGGTCTAATAAGTCGTCGATTCGGGGTAGTGGATATCTATTTTTGATGGTGACCTTATTAAGTTCGCGGTTGTTGGGAACCCTGAAGTATTTTGGTTTTGATGATGATCTCTCGAAACACACTTAGTCTTTACAGCTTTGATTAGTGTTAAACTGTTCTACATGTTAACAGATCACTAAGCATAAAGTGAATTCTGATAGAGAACAGATTAGGAGATGACTTAGCATGTAAAGGTTATTCCTATAGATGTCATTTCAATAATAGTATAGGTTGAAAACCAAGACATTTTTTTTAAAGAGAAGAAATCGATCTGCAATGACAGTCATCGACCGGATCACCAACCAGTTCAATGATCACAGTGAAGCACCAGATCGATAGAGTCATCAAACCACCATATGACATCACTCTACACATCATATCCACTTGTCACGTCAATATTGAAATCCATCCACATAAGTTTGGAAAAAGAATCCTTGATTGACACGAAGAAGGAAAGTAATCACTATCGATCTGCTTTTCATTCCTAGAGGATTCAGTCAACGCTTCTACAAGGCAAGAGAAGATATGATGGACATCATTGATTGGCAATCTACAATCAATCCCACGCCAATCAACAAACGACTAGAATTTCAAATTCAAAGCTATATATATTTGGAGCTCAAAAGTCTGAAGATTGTACGAGTGCTACATCGACAAAAACACTTTCAAGCAATCAATCTCTACGCCAGACTAAAGCTTCAAACAGTTTGTGATTCTAAATCACACCAACGCAACCTCGATTCAAGTCTGTCTTATCGAGAGAAAAGAGATCACTCTGCTAGCTAGTAGTCTTTCTAGTGGTAACGTAGAGGTAATCTGCTGTAAAGGGACACGACCCTTACTCGTGCATAAATTTCAACCAGATTGCGTCTGAAACTAGTGGCTCATTCTCCGCGAGTATAAGGAAGAAGAGTATCCTAGTAGTGGATAATCTGATCCAGTTTTGATCAGATCGTGGACGTAGAGATTTCCCGAACCACGTTAAACAACTGTTCCCCTTATCTTTCTGCATACTTATATTCAGTTGTTCATTTTCTAACCCCTTACACTATCATTTAATCTGCATCTCAATCAACCTGCCTTAACTACCTGGATCATAATTAAGGTTTTCAAAATAAGAGCACCAACTAAGTCCACCATATTTCCGCACACACAATACTTTGAAAAGTAATAAGATCACTCTTATTATTGTCTAAATATTTACACTAGAGAGCAACATGTTTGGATTGATCTGCTATCGATTTTTCGATCGATCTGGTAAGTCATCTATCGAGCAATTTCTTCTTCAAGAATACCTTGAACTCTCTGATAATCAACCAAGTAAACTAAAAAGTTTTTATTTGGTGTATACCCCCCCCCCCCATACACCAAACCTTGCTCTTTCGAGACCAACAAGTGGTATCAGAGTGGTGGTTCATAAGACCATTGTTTCGGTTTCACAGGGCTAATACCTGCGTGGTCAACTTGAATAGATCTAGGAAAACCTACTTTCATTCACGTGCATACTATTTTCTATGGAATCTTCTGTTGTTAGGGCTTGTGAAGAATTCTCTATCCAAGGATATTGAGAATGGAGTTTCAGAATCAAAGCAGCACTTAAAGCCCATCACTATCTGATGTGGAAAGTAATAGAAGAAGGTCCACTACAGATCACTGAAGAAAAGACCGTAACTACTTCAACTGGAGTAACTACACAAATAGTTCCTAAGGATCCAAGAAAGTACACTTCAGAGGAACGTCGCGAAGCCAATCTGGATGATTTTGTAAAAGGAATCATATCTAGCACAGTCAAAGGCGTACATCTGGCCAAAATCCAAGATCTGGATACTGCCAAAGAAATGTGAGAAGCCTTAAGAGACTTGTGTCTAGGGTCTGAAGTCATGATTGAGAACAAGCTGTCACTTGCCTACAACAAATACGATGAATTCAAAATGAAACTAGGCGAGACCATCGAACAAATGAAAATAAGGTTAATTGGAATCTTACTTGAGATATCAGCGTTCAAAAAGAACAAAGACACTCGAAGAGAGAAGAACATGAAAATACTCAGAGCACTTCCACCTAGCTGGGAGATATACGCTGCAATGCAACTACTTCGTGCTGACTTCAATGAACTCTCCACAGAAGCTCTATTTGATCATCTTGAAGGCCATGAATGTGACATTCAAAGAATTCGTGGACCAAATCATCTGTCCAAAAAGACAGAAAGCAACTCAAAGAAGGACAAAGAAGTAGCCTTCAAAGCGAAGAGCAAAACAGATGATCCTTCTGAATCTACTGCACCAGATGAAGAAAAGGGTTATGACAAACTGCTAAAAGAATTTGCTATGATTGCTAAACGTATGGACAAGATGGAGATCAGATCGAAGAAATTCAGACGTTTCTACAAAGATAATAAAAACAAATTCTACAAGAAACGCGACAATGATCGATCTGATAACAAGGATGAGTCTAAACAACAGATAGGTTAGTCCTCTAAAATATCTAACTCAACAGATTATACCTGCTTTGGTTGTGGCAGAAGCAAAAAGAGATTGTCCTGATTTGTCCAAAAAGCCAAAGAGAAGTGTTAAGAGCAAAAAGAGATCGAAAACTCTAATATGAGCGCAAGGCCATTCTAGCTGAAGAAGAATCGAGCAGCTCAAGCCATTTCTCAGATAGTTCATCAGAGAATGATGAAGCATTCTATGCTAATGTTGGGAACCCCATAACATTTCTTAGTTTTGATGATGGTTTTTCAAAACACACTTGATATAATACATGTTCTGTACCTTCTATTTGGTTTCAGCATAACAGATAGTCGAAACTGGTTCAAACAGAACGATAGAAGATGTCTTGAACAGATGCTAAAACCAGCAAGTCTCAAGCAGAAGGCTGGAACAGAAAGCTGGAGCAGAAGACTAAGATTAGAGACATAACGCTAAAACCAGCAAGTCTCAAGCAGAAGGCTGGAACAGAAAGCTGGAGCAGAAGACTAAGATTAGAGACATAACGCTAAAACCAGCAAGTCTCAAGTTGAAGGCTGGGACAGAAAGCTAAGTCTCAAGACAGAAAGCTCAACCAGCAAGTCTCAAGACAGAATGCTAAATCAGAGAGTCTCAAACCAGAGAATCTCAAACCAGAGAGTCTCAAACCAGAGAATCTCAAACCAGAGAATCTCAAACCAGAGAGTCTCAAACCAGAGAATCTCAAACCAGAAAGTTTCAAACCAGAAAGTCTCAAAATGAAGCTAGTCAACTTTGACAGAAAGTTAAAACCAGAAAGGCTTCAAACAGAAAGATGGAAGATGCTTCGAGCAGAAAGTACTCCTACCAGAAAGCATTGTCTACCAGAAAGTAGTTCAACCAGAAAATGGTTAACGTATGCCCAACCAGAAAAGCATCTCAACCAGAAAGTCACTAGACCAGAAAGGATACATCCAGAAGGGTAGAAGCAAACCAGATAGTGCATAACCAAATCTGTCAATGAAGCATTAAAGACTTTCCATCAAAGAAATAGAAACTGAATCATTGATTGATATGAAGAAGGAAAGCAAATCACAGATGATCTGCTTACCATTCATAAAAGATTCAATCAACAAATCTACAAGGAAATAAGAGATACGATTGATTGGCAATTAACAAATCAAATCAAGCCAATCAACAAACGGCTAGAATTTCAAAATTCAGAGCCTATATATGTTTGAAGATTTAAAGTCTGAAAATATAGAAGAACACACACAAGCGCTATACAGCAGAAACACTTTCAAGCACTCTATCTCTAAATCAGACTTAAGCTTCAACCTGTTCGTGATCATAATCACACCAAACCACCTCGATTCAAGTCTGTCTTATCGAGAGAAGGAGATCTTTACTAGCTAGTAGTTTTCTAGTGGATTAACGTGAAGATAGCCTCTGTTTACAGTAGTTTTCTGTAAGTTGTAAAGGGACACGACCCTTATTCGTGCATAAGTTTCAAACCAGTTTGTACTTGGAACTTGTGGCTCGTTCTCAGCGAGGTTAAATAAGAAGAGTATCCTAGTAGTGGATATCTAATCCAGTTTGGATTAGACCGTGGACGTAGGGGGTTTCCCGAACCACGTAAAAATAACTGTGTTATTTAAATTCTGCATTTTATATTCAGTTGTTTTTATCCTGCATCTATCATACTCATTCAAATCTGCATTCTTAATCAACCTCTAAATACTTGATTAAGTTTTCAAAAGGTTTTCTTAACAAGAGCACCAACTAAGTCCACCATTATTCCGCACACAATACAAAGTTTGAATTCAAGCTCACACTTGCTTTCTGCTTTGTATATCTCACTTGAGAGACTTTATCTGGATAGAATCCAATTGATTGAAAATCAATTTGTTCTATCACTTTGAGCAATCTGTTAAACCAGAAAGCTTACATCTCTCTGATTAATTTAGTCAAGTAAACTGAAAAGTTTGCATTTGGTGTATTCCCCCCCCCCCCCCATACACCAAACCTTGCTCTTTCGGGACCAACAGCTAATGAAGAAGAAAACTGAGATGAATGCTATATGGGACTAGACAACGGTCTGGATGAAGTCGAGGTAAATTCTTGTAATACCAACTCTTCAAATGATAATAATTTGGAACAGGAAATAGAAGATCAATCGGAATACTCATGGGAAGAAGTTAATGAGATGTTCAAAAGCTATTCGAGCATCAAGAGACTGTTTAGAGAAGTTGTGGAAGAAAACGATAGGCTGAAGAAATCTGAACAGATATTGAGCACAACAAATACCCAATTTATTGCTTGTTAAATTCATTGACTAAATTCAAAGGTCAAAGATCTCATCACCAGAAACAACATAACCGAAGAAAGAATAGGGAAATGAAAAGAAATGATCTACAAAAGTGATGAACGTGCTAAATTGCTTGTTAATTTGCAACAAAATGGCACATCTGGATTAGGATATCCAGGTCACTCAGAAAAGTCTTCGGGAACTACAAGATTTGTACCTGAGAGAAAGCAAATACCAGATCAAGTAATAGATTTGAAGAACAAGAAAAGTCATCCACTGAAGATGATGATAAAAGAAACAGGATACAGACAATACTACCAAACAAAGGGTCAACCAGCTCATTACACAGAAACAGATAATGTACATGTCAACAGGACATTACCCAACAAGCACGTCAACAGGACACTACCCAACAAGAATGTCAACAGGACATTACCTATTAAGAAGAGATTGAAAAATGATGGAATAGAGAGATACCATCCATCTGAATTTAATTCCTTATCTAGAGTTGATAATAATGGAAACACTATCACCTACTATATATCTGTTCCTAACACAAAAATGTTCTGGATTCCAAAGGGAACATTTTCTAATAACCAAGCACCCAAACGTTGAAGAGTAGCTAAGTCTAACTAATTGGAGGACCTGAAGACTGCAAGAAGAAACACGATAGCAAGAGGAACAATCTGGATAATAGATAGTGGATGTTCGAAGCACATGACATGTAACAAGAACTTACTATCAGATTACGTTGAAAAGCTAGGACCACAGGTCACCTTTGGGTGTAACTCAAAAGGATACACCAGAGGATATGGAAAAGTAAAGGTTGGCAAGACTACCATCTCAAATGTATCATATGTTGAGGGTCTTAGCCACAATCTGTTTTCGGTTAGTCAATTATGTGCAAATGGTAATCAGATTATCTTTGATACTAACAACTGCTTTGTGAAGAACAAGGAAAGAGATGAGATACTCCTTACCGGAAAATTGCAGGACAGGTTATATATTGTCCAGTGGACAAACCAGATCGAGACCTGCTTAGTTACTAAAACTTTATCCGAAACAAGCTGGTTATGGCACAAGAGATTGAGTCCTCTAAACTTCAAATCAATCAAAAAGATTGCAAAAGAGAAATTGGTGGAAGGTCTACCAGATCAAGTATATGACAAAGATCATATATGTAATGCTTGTCAAGCTGGAAAGCAGACCAGATCATCCTTTACAAGCAAAACAGCTCACTCAACATCAAGAATACTGGAGCTTTTGCATCTGGATCTGTTTGGACCAGTAAAACCACTAAGTGTAAATGGAAGAAAATACACCTTAGTAATCACAGATGACTATTCAAGGTTCACTTGGGTCATCTTTCTGTTAAAGAAGAAAGAGACACTAGCCAAACTGCCCGATTTTCTACACAAGATCACCAAACAGAAGGAGGTGAATATAGCTACTATCAGAACAGATCGAGGAACATAATTTCTCAACCAAAAGATTGAAGCATACTGCAATAAGATGGGGATAACTCATCAAACTTCAGTTGCTAGAACACCTCAACAGAATGGAGTTGTTGAAAGGCGAAACATATCACTAAAAGAAGCAGCACGTACTATGCTAAATGCTACCAATCTACCCAAGAAATTCTGGGCAGAAGCTATTTACACAGCCTGCTATACTCAGAACAGATCATCAATTACACTCAGACATGGAAAAACACCATATGAGATCTAAAACAATAGAAAGCCTAAGATCTCTTACTTTCGCACTTTCGGTTGTTTGTGTTACATACATAATAATGGGAAATCTCAATTGAAGACTTTTGATAGCAAAATTGATCCTGGAATATTTTTAGGATATTCTGATGTCAGTAAAGCTTATCGAGTCTACAATAAGAACTCTCATATTGTGGAGGTAACACCTCATATTGTTTTTGATGAGTCTATTGTTGAGTACAGGCCACCAGATGATAAGCAGATAGAGAACCAGATGACTACAAGAAAGATGAATGAGTTGCTATTAGAAGATATTCTAATCTGGAACTCAAAAAGTATTGATGAAGAGATCAATACTACACCTATTGCTGATGAAATCATACAGCAAGGGGGAATAATCCAACATGAACTGGATGAAAACAGATCACAAAATGAAGGCAATGAAACAATCATTGAAGATGATGATCAACCTAAAAATGTAAATCCAAAAGCAGGAGCAGATGAGAATCCATTCCAAGCTTCATCAATAGCCCACACTGAATTTGAGGAACCAACAGATCAACCTGATCCTGAGATATCTGATGAAGAGATGACCAGGAGAAGAAGATGGATACAAGATCATCCACCAGAACAGATTGTTGGGAACCCATCAGATCGTGTGAGGACCCGAAGAATACATGAAGAAAGTGCCTTGTTAAGCTGCTACCTATCTTGCAAATAACCATCTGATGCTAATGAAGCATTACAAGATACAGATTGGATAACAGCAATGCAAGAAGAACTTAATGAGTTTAAAAGAAATGAGGTCTGGTATCTCGTGGACAAACCCAAACACCAAGGAGTAATCGGTGTAAAATGGGTGTTCAAAATTAAATGAGATGAGAATGGTGAAGTAGTCAGAAACAAAGCCAGATTAGTAGCGAAAGGCTATAATCAACAAGAAGGCATTGATTTTGATGAAACATTTGCACCCGTAGCCAGACTAGAAGCAATAAGGTTGTTTTTGGCACATGCTGCGCACAAAAGGTTCAAGGTATACCAGATGGATGTCAAAAGTGCCTTGAGTATGTGCAAGATATCAAGCAAACCCCAAAGAGTCTCACATGGAAGCAGCCAAGAAGATATTAAGATATCTTAAGGGAACAACTCACATTGGATTATGGTATCCTTGTGAAGACAACTTTGAGTTAACTGGATATACGGATTCAGATTCTGCCGGATGCAAGTTGGACAGAAAATCAACATCTGGTACATGTCAGTTTTTAGGAAATAAACTGATCTCTTGGTTCTCAAAGAAGTAGACATTTGTTGTCACATCCACCACAGAAGCTGAATATATGGCAGCTGGGAGTTGTTGCGCTCAAATACTCTGGATAAAACAACAACTCAAGGACTATGAGATTGATGTTAAGGAGATACCCATTTTCTGTGATAGTTCAAGTGCTATAGCAATCACACAGAATCCTGTCTTGCATACCAGATGCAAACATGTAGATGTGAGACATCACATTATAAGAGATCATGTTGAAAGAAAACATGTACAGATCGAGAAAATACACACAGAAATACAGAGAGCCGACATTCTTACTAAAGCATTACCAGATGAAAGATTCAAGATGCTTTGTGGCAAATTAGGATTGTTAAATCTGGAAGAGAGGACCAGATTGACATAACACAGATTGATATATGTACAGACTATCTAAATTCCAACTGGGAATTGACACCAGATCATCAAAATGCAAATTGATGATCAACAGATCGATTAAAAATTCAACAGGAATTAACACCAGATCATGGTGGATTCAAAGTTCAAGTTATCAATCTAGAGCAGATAATATGAGAATAAAATTCCAACCGGGAATTATTAACAGATCCACACAAGAACGATGTCCAAAATCGAATGTAGTATAAACAGATCGATAGTGGTGAGAACAGATAGTTAATAAGGAGTATGACTACAACAGATGACTAAAAGCCACGTGGAAATTAAATTTAATTTATCACGTTACTTAGTCAAGGGGGAATGTCAGCAGAATAAATCTAATTACGGCGATTATCTCAATTTTAATCATAGCCTATATACCTAAATTCTGACATAATATACCAAATCTTTTATTTTTGTGATGATTAGTACTGTGTTTGGGAACTGTGATTGCGAAGATATTTAATAAATCAAGAAAAAGGAAGCAAATGGACGGCTCAAACTGACACGCGCCACACTGCAACCCTAGGATCAAAGCGCGTGTATCAGACGCAGAGGAAAGGCGGTAATAGACTATAAGTCTATAAATCAGAAAAGCGGGAAAAACTAAAAAGGGAAGAATAAATCTAATCCCTTAATTTTATTTCTGTTAATTTGCACCGTTTATAATTTATCTATATATATGTGTTAGATTGTTTGATTACTTTCTACACTCTTCTTCTTCGCCAAACACTTAGCAAGTTTTTCACTATTCCTAACTTCCTCAAACCTTACAAATATCTATCTCTTAAAAATGGCTCCCAAATCAACTCTGTTTCTCGAGCAAGTTAAATTTCTGAACAAATATATCCATCTAGATCAATATGCCGTTCTTGACAACTACGGCTTCCATAAACTAGACAAGGCTTTCGCCCTTGTTAAACGATGCAAATGTTTCTCTTTTAAATCATTATTCATGTTTAAATGTTCTATATCACTTTTTAACTGTCTTATGTGAACTACTTTGTCTTGAAAAACAAGTTTATCCATAAGCATGCATTTGTGAACAAACATTGAACTGTGGAACTTGATACTCTGTATTGCTTAAACTGCTATTGAGCACTCATACTTCATTGATGGAAGAATGGTGTTCACCTATATTGCTTTAACTTTGTTGTAGAATTTCACAACATTATAACCACGCACCCTCTCCAATTCTTGCCGAAGGAAGTGGCAACTTTCTACCTCACATGGCAAGGAGAGAAAGGTGGGAACGAGGCCACCATTCGTGTAAGCAAGGGCAATACAACAAGTAACACAACCTACAATGTGTTGAACATTATAGACGAGGTCTATAAGCTGAAGGATGAAGGTATCAGCCTGGGAGATATCACAGAGGATCAGCTGGAGGAAGCTATCGAGATGGTGATGGTTGTACCAATAACCTACACTAACAGAATGTTCAACCGGGGACTGCTTGTTCCAGAGTACAAGATTGTCTTTGAGTTTGTACAACGGATATTCATGAACCACAACGGCTCATACGACCAAGTGACGCCGAAGAAGTTCAAGATACTCACGGCTGTGGTGCTAAATCTCCCTGTTAATTGGAGTAGAATTCTATTTGATCTGTTAACGAAGGAGGCCAAAATGATCACATTTATCAAAGGAGCGAGCCCAGGCATTGAAGTAAAGAGGAGCAGTCTGAGATATTCCACCAAAATCAGCTTCATGCTGGAAACATTTTTCAAACAACACAAGTGGGATGACGTGATTGAGTTTAACGACAGATTGCGATTCCCAAAGGATCAACATCAGATCGAGATGTCCATGGGAATCACAGCCAATCTGATCGCCAAAGTGACAGATCCAGTGCATGCTAATGCACTGATGGAGATGGGGAGCTCAAATCCAATCTGGATTCCCCCATCTGCCCCTACAGAAATGTCTATCAAGTCAAGAGCAACCAATGAGAAACCAGTGGAGAGAACGCCTTCAAAAAGAGTAACAAGAAGAGCAAGCTCAGTAGACACTGATGCTTCTACAGCTGCTCAACAACCAAAGCCCAAGAGAAGAAGATTACACAAACTTTCTGAACCAGTGGAAGAGGTCCAGGTTCAAGAACCTACTACTACAGATACACCTATTCCTCAAGAGGATATTCTGATTGGGGGTCCACCAGAAGAAGTTGCTCCCATCTCCTCTTTTGACCCAAATCAAGAAAAGGACCTTTCTCCTGCCCACACAGCTAGTCCATCATCTGCTGAACAATTAGAGCAGATTGATGAGGAAGAAGAAGAAGGATGAATCCTCTGATGAGGATGTGGAGAAGAAAAAGGCTGAAACTGTAGTAAAGCTGCTGGAAGCCGAAGCAGATCATGTCGTTCTAAAATCATTTCCAGGCATCAAGCTCACACCAGAGAGCTATGACGCAGCCAAAAGACTAAAGTTGCTGCTCCTTATCAAGGACAAGGAATTTTATGTCCTTGACGCTCTGCTGAAAATCAGATCGATCTCAGAACTCAAGGCAGAAGAAGCTGTGCTTTTCAATATCTTCGAAGTCTCCTCTGTTTCAGAGTTGAGAGATACCTATTTGCAAAGCATTCTTGCCATAGCTCAGCATGAGACCAAGAAATTACCGATCGATCTGAGGTTGTTATATGAAAAGGAAGGGCTCTTACACTTCTTTGAAAGTTTGGTAGATGAAGAGGAACAAATAGATGAAGCTCACTAATAGGGTGTAGCAGAACCAGAACCAGCTCAGCAACAGGATGATGTTGCAGATCAAACAATGCCAGCTGCAGAAACAGCTGAGAAAACTGCACAGCCTGAGGAGGGACCAGCCCAGAAAAGCAAAGGACCTATCCAGATTGAGGTGGATACTTACACCAGAGAAGCAGATCTACCTGCTAGACAGAGGGTGGGAGGCAAATTAACAGATGACATCTATACCCCCTCTGTCGCAGCCACCATGGATGAATTTGTGGAGACAACAGATCTGGAAGAGATATTGATGACTCAGCATCAATCTCTATCCAATGCACAAGTCAAGGACTTAATCTTCCTCAAAGTGGACAAATACATGTACAACACTCTCTCAACTTTCTAGGACTAGGCCAACAGAATTCTCACATAATTTAACAACAGTCTGAAATCCCATGTGGACCGGGTGGACTCAGATTTTAGGAGAATATGCAAATTAAAGCTGGAAGAGCTCAGCAAGAAAATGGATGATGACAGATCTGCTGCTGAGCAGAGGAAATAGCAGATTGATCAAACTCTGTCAACAATGGAGATTAAAGTCCAAGAGATGTACAAAATTGTTACAGAGTTTGCCAAGAAAGAGAAAGACCTGGTTCATGCCATAGTTAAAGACCAGACTGATGGAATTACTGAGGAAGTGATCAAGGCCGCAAAGATTGAAATCAGATCACAACTCAGAAAATTTGAAGATGAAGGGGTGAACTTTGTGGAGAGAAAGTTGCGCGATCTGAGATATCCCTCTAAGGCAATGATCGACACATACACAGATGAGATTGGGGCGATCAAAGAAGATCAAGAGAACTACACTGCTGATCTCACCAGTGCAAAATCATCTATGGAGCAAAAGATTGATGAATCCAACTCCAATATCACATCTCTGCTCAACTACAAGATGGATTATGAAAAAGAGATAAAGGAGATGAAGGAGGAGATCACCTCCCTTAAGGCACTCATCAAAATCTATATTGATGATGTCGAAAAGGGGGAAGGATCTAGGAAGAGGAAAGAGAGAGCAGCTGGAGAAAAAGGAAAAAGTCAATCCGGTGCTGTTGGAGAAAGAACAGAAGCTCAACTTGAGCAACCAGCACAACCAGATCAACCAAGTCAACCATCTGCTCAATCCATGAGGCCATCCAAATCCCAGTCAAGCAGATCAAGTCAATCCCAGCCACTGAAGAAGAAAAAGAAGAAGTCTGGATCAGACTGGTCCTTCTCTGCACCTATCAAGACTAAGAAACCCAAAGAAGGAGAAACCAGCTAGGTGCCAGACAATCTGAAGGAAGGATGGGAAGGGCTAAACTATGGGTTCATAATGTGCCGCTACTTTATCAAAGAACCAGTATACTGCGAGGGCACAGCAAATGAGGCATTCAATCTGTATCTGGACATGAACGATGCAAAAGATCTGGTCCAGGCCATAAGAGAAGCAGCTGCAGAGGCCCAGATCACTATCACTGCACCAAATAGAGAATATAGAGAATGTCCAGACATCCCTGGCACTAAAATCCCTGACAAGACCTACCTGCTAAACTTCATAAATCAACTTGCAGAAAACAAGGGGTACAAGATCGATGCTGAAGACCCAGATTACATCAGGGTCAGAGAGGGAGTATATGAAAGTGTCCAGATGATCTCAGATGAGACAAGAGCAAAATTGAAGAAGCAACAAGAGGAAAAGAAGAAGAGCAGATGGATACGTCGTTTCACATCACTCACTATCTGTAATTCTTACAATTTGTTTTGGAGTCTGTAACCCATTTGCTCTATATCTATAAAAATTCTTTGGGTTTCTGATGACAAAACCTTGTTGTCCAGAACATATATAACTGCTATTAATCGTTATAACCTAATAACGAAAACATAAACAATCTGGCATTTTAAACCAGATCTCTCTTAATACTTATATTAGGATGATAGTGTAAAGTGTGGTTTCGACATCATCAAAAAGGGGGAAATTATTGGGAACCCCGAAGTATTTTGGTTTTGATGATGATCTCTCGAAACACACTTAGTCTTTACAGCTTTGATTAGTGTTAAACTGTTCTACATGTTAACAGATCAATAAGCATAATGTGAATTCTGATAGAGAACAAATTAGGAGATGACTTAGCATGTAAACTAATTATTCCTATAGAAGTCATTTCAATAATAGTATAGGTTGAAAACCAAGACATTGTTTTTTTAAAGAGAAGAAATCGATCTGCAATGACAGTCATCGACCAGATCACCGACCAGATCGATGATCACAGCAAAGCACCAGATCGATAGAGTCATCAAACCACCATATGACATCACTCTACACATCATATCCACTTGTCACGTCAATATTGGAATCCATCCACATAAGTTTGGAAAAAGAATCCTTGATTGACATGAAGAAGGAAAGTAATCACTATCGATCTGCTTTCCATTCTTAGAGGATTCAGTCAACGCTTCTACAAGGCAAGAGAAGATATGATGGACATCATTGATTGACAATCTACAATCAATCCCACGCCAATCAACAAACGGCTAGAATTTCAAATTCAAAGCTATATATATTTGGAGCTCAAAAGTCTGAAGATTGTACGAGTGCTACATCGACAAAAACACTTTCAAGCAATCAATCTCTACGTCAGACTAAAGCTTCAAACAGTTTGTGATTCTAAATCACACCAACCCAATCTCAATTCAAGTCTGTCTTATCGGTGAAAAGAGATCACTCTGCTAGCTAGTAGTCTTTCTAGTGGTAACGTAGAGGTAATCTGCTGTAAAGGGACACGACCCTTACTCGTGCATAAGTTTCAACCAGATTGTGTCTGAAACTTGTGGTTCGTTCTCCGCGAGTATAAAGAAGAAGAGTATCCTAGTAGTGGATAATCTGATCCAGTTTTGATCAGATCGTGGACGTAGGGATTTCCCGAACCACGTTAAACAACTGTGCCACTTATCTTTCTGCATACTTATATTCAGTTGTTCATTTTCTAACCCCTTACACTATCATTTAATCTGCATCTCAATCAACCTGCCTTAACTACCTGGATCATAATTAAGGTTTTCAAAATAAGAGCACCAACTAAGTCCACCATATTTCCGCCCACACAATACTTTGAAAGTAATAAGATCACTCTTATTATTGTCTAAGTATTTACACTAGAGAGCAACCTATTTGGATTGATCTGCTATCGATCTGTCGATCGATCTGGTCAGTCATCTGTCGAGCAATTTCTTCTTTAAGAATAGCTTGAACTCTCTGATAATCAACCAAGTAAACTAAAAAGTTTGTATTTGGTGTATTCCCCCCCATACACCAAACCTTGCTCTTTCGGGACCAACAACGTTAATCGATGCACATCCTCATAGTCCCATCCTTCTTCTTTACAAATCGTACCGGTGCTCCCCATGGTGACACACTAGGACGAATGAATCCTAATTGCAACAATTCTTCAAGTTGTACCTTCAACTCTTGAAGCTCCTTTGGGGTCATTCTGTATGGGGACTTGGATACTGGCGTAGCTCCTGGTTTTTAATTGATGGTTAATTCCACTTTTCGTATTGGTGGCAATCCTGGTAACTCATTTAGGAATACATCTGGAAATTTCCCTCACAATCTTGACATCATGGACAATAACTTTTGTTGGTGTCTCTGCTTTGAGGCTTACAAGATAAGCTTAACAATCTGGTTTTTGTAATAACTTGACGGCTTTTTGTGTTGAGAGTATAGGCACCTTGAGGCCTGACCCTACCTGTGCTCCATATATAACGATCTTATGTGTTCTTCCTGGCGGTTGTATTCTGACTTCTTTTTCAGAGCATAATATCGTGGCGTTCATTTCAGCTAGCCAATCCATTCCTAGAATTAAGTCAAAATCCTTCATAGTGATTACGTATGGAGTGACTTGGCAGTGTTCTCCGTCTACCTCCAGGGCTAAGTTTTTGCATACCAGATGAGTGGTTATGGTGGGACCAGAGGGTAGAGAGACTTTTATGGGGTCATTACTAGGGGGTGGCTAAATCTAACACTTTGCACACAGTGTGAGATATGAACGAATGTGTAGCTCCAATATCAAATAGTGATAAAATATGAGTACCACAGATTGGAATCATACCTGCGAGTAACCCGGGAGTTTCTGCGGCCTCCTCCCTGTTCATAGCGTATGCCTTGGAGCTTTGTGGAATCTTCGGGGTTGGATGACGTTTGTCGTTATTCTTGTATTTATTATTTTCCCTCTATCCTAGCTCCCTAGAGATGAGTTGAGGGTAACTTCTTTTGAGATGACTGACTTGACCACACTGAAAGCAATTGAAGCCTTTGGCCCTACATTCACCACGATGATTGCGAGAGTATACGGAGCAGGGTGGTACTGGATTATATCTCACTTGATTCTGATCTTGTCTTTCTTGTCCATTGGGCCTGTTTCTTTGATTTTGCTGTTGGGTGTGACCCTCCCATGGTCGTTTGAAGTTTGAGTTTGTTGCAGGGGTAGGAGTTGGGAGTTTCTTTGGCATCATGCTTTCTATACTAAGTGCTCTTCCCAAGGTTTGTGCATACGTGAGTTGGCCTTGTCCAGTCAGAGGTATACCAATTGTCGGTCGAAGTCCTTTCAGAAACTTTTCCACTCGTTTGGCTTCCATATCCACAAGTTGTGGTGCGTAGCGGGAGAGTTGAGTAAAAACTTGATCATATTCTGTTACTGTCTTCCCACCTTGCTGAAGGTTCCAGAAAGTTGCCTCCTGATGGTGTCGGTAAGCTTGAGGAATATATTTCTCATAGAATTTTTCTTTGAACTTGTTCCATGTTAATTCTTCTAGATCGGTTGGTGTCATCATGTGACGGGCTGACTCCCACCAGTAATCGGCTTCCTTAGTAAACTGATGAGCTGTACAACTAATTTTTTCTGTCTCCGTACATTCTAGGAATTCATAGATTCGTTCTAGAGAGCGTATCCATGCTTCTGCTTCGGTTGGCTCTCCCAATCCCGTGAACTAAGGTGGATGTTGTTTCCTAAACCTTTCTATAGTCTTGGGTCTATACTCATATAATTAGTGTTCACATGGAGGGCATTCTTGTGTTTCAGCATTGGTTGAGTTTTTGGATTCGGCCCCTTGGGTGCGACGACTTGTTCTAGTGTTAGGCATCTGACTCATTATTTTTAAATATGAGTAAGATAACAATATTTTTAAAGATAATAAATCTTCTTGTTTCGTAGTAATATATATATATACATACATACATATATATTTATATATATGTAGTGAGAAATAATAATAATTATAATAATAATAATAATAATAATAATAATCAAACACATAATTATATGGAGGAAAATTGCGTCTATTGAGGACTTTTAGCTTAATCATGAACCCGCCTCTATATTGAGGACTTTTCATGTCTTCACTTTAGCTAGAGACTTACATAATAACAAACAGAAATAACAACATCATATCAATAAGGACTAGTTTGCTAGCAACCAATATGATAATCAGAGAATAAAATCATGCATCGCCCCCCCACATGTCGAGCAGTCACTGTCCGATGAGCTAATTTCCACCACTTCCTCTTGGAGTCGGTTAAAGTCTTCTAAGATGTTAAGACGGAGAGGCGGTCCGGGTGACATTGTGCTTATCCTTGCTGTTCGGCGGGTACGAGTAGGTTGTGGAGGTGGAATGTCGGGTTGTGGTGGGGATGGTGTTAGATAATGTTCAGGAAGGTATGATGATCCTGCCTCATGGTCGTAATTTCTGAAGGGTGGATGAATTGGAGACCATGAAGATGCTGAGAACGGCTCGGTTGTCCTGGGTGGTGGTGTCCATGCATTAGGGGGTGGTAGCTCGGTAGTCGGCGGTGGAGGATACATAGGTGTGGGTATATATATCGGAGGTGTTTGGTAATTTGTAGGAGGTGGAGTGCACAACATCGTGAGGCTCTCAACTGGAAAATCATAATGGTAAGGCGGGTCAGGATGGTTCTCACTCCTAACCCAATGGGTTAACAAGATGGCCACAAACCTAGGGAAATCAAAAGGAGGGTCATAGAGACTCTCTGCAAGTACTGTAGCCCAATCTCCCCATATCTTAGGTAAGTACCCGATCAATCTATGTGCTGCATTATAAGGTGACGGACCTCCCCCTTCTGCTTCATTCCATAAATGATAATATCTAGTCACGTTCTCTCCTACACTCTGTTGTGGGTTGTATTGGAAGTGGAGAAATCGGTTATGTTGGTACCAGTAACTTGCGGGGTGGGGACCATTTCCTACCATCTAATATAATACACGTTTCACATTAGATATCATTAATATGGGATTATCATAATGGTAACATAATACATGGTTTATTACGTAAAGTTACACATATATATCTAAAAAAAAAAAATTTTTTTTTTTGAATGAGTCACATAAAAAATATATATATATATATATAAATACTTAACTTATACGTGTACAGACGCATGAAACATAGTTTATTACCATACCTCAGAATAATTGTATACGTATTACAGTAGGCATGCATCAAGTATTAGTATACATATGTCATGAGATACAGTAATTATATAGATATAAACTTATAGAATTATATAATATATTCTTCTAGAATAATTCTCATCTCAAATAATAAAGTTTTTAAAATATTTAATTATTTATCTAAGGTTTTAAAATCATACCTTGATGACGGACAAGATGTAGGGAGGTGCGACTATGCTTGATATTATACCTAATTTCAAGTTTTTACCTTTAGCAAAAACCTTGCTCTGATTCCATATTAAGTAGAATATCGAGTTGTTACATGTAGCGTACGATTAAATTTATCGAATTATAAAACATATTATTGTATTATTAATAGAAAAGTAGAATAGTGTCTACTAGCCAGATTTATTTCATAATTAAATGTAGCGGAATTTATAATAGGTTTAGGCTAAAGAAAATAACTCCTTTTATTCGTTACTAACTATTGGCCAAGCATAGTACCCCCGTTGTTCACATCTTGTCCTCGTCATCACCTGAAAAGATTTAGAGAAAAATTTTGGGCTAAGTACTTGATGTACTTAGTGGGTTAAGCCAAAAGATAAACCAAGAGATACTTGATATGATTAATAAGCAACTTTAAAATTCTTATTATTATCAAAATATAATTACAGTTTTCATACACCAAAGGTTATCATACACTGTAAATTTCCATCGAATGTGGGAATTCAATTACGAGCATGTCTAAGGGATGGAATATTCAACCAACCCATAGTGAAGAGATAGACCCCGTCGAGTTGTCTCTCAAGCATTTAATAGTGTACACTACCTTGGAATCTTATCCAAGGCACAATCGTTTATTAACCGAGGAACATCTCCCCATACCAGAACTTAGCCTACTCGTACGTATCGGCTAGGTTGACATAACTCATTAATTCAAAAATGGTTTTAAGCATGACTTGGCATTTTATTTTTATTTAAGAACCCACCTTCACCATGGATCCTAGCTCACGAACTTGGAGGCTCCTACATTAATCTTTAATGAGTTAATGTATTTTAAAATCATGCATCTTACCATGTCTATGCATGTTTGGTTCATCAATTGTTATTAAAAATTATGCTACACTAATTATAAACCATAAAAGAAAATTATTTTAAAGCAAATTCTTTGTTTAATTGAGGCATGCAAAAATAATTAAACTAAATTCCTATCCACATACTATCAACTTTCATAATGAGATCATACATGTAAATTAGGGAACATTTACATATAAATTTTCTTATAATTCATAAGTAGTAATGAACATAGTAATATAAAGTGCCACAATAACATATATTTAGTTTGGCCTATTTATCATTCTCTTCGTTCTAATTTAAGAGGATTAATATGAGATTTTTTTTTTAACTATGCATGCAAAATGTGAAATTTAACTCTCTTTAGTCTAGTATCTACTTATGTGGACATGTAGGAGTGATAGAGTATATATTACTAACAAATAGTGTGAAAAAGGAAATGAATAAGGAAAGGAGATTGTGTGGGAAATTTTACCGTAATGTTTTGATAGAATAGAAGAGTATAGTTAAGCTAGAGTGTAGGGTGTGATGGTGAGAGAGTTGGTGAGAACTTAATGGGGCTTGTCCCCTCTTATATAGAGGTAGCTATATGGATGATTCATCACTTAGCTTGACAATTGTTGTAAAGGCATTGGTAGCATGAATTCCTAATACTATTCACATGTGTATTTCCCATGCTCTTTTGTTATGATGGTCTGTTGTCTTATTCACCATTGTAAGCCAATGGTTGCGTATAGGGAAAATGGTTTCTTGATCTATTTAATAGCCTAGGATTCTAGCCTTGCTTTAATCTTAGAAGTTCCTAACACTAAAGTGATGAAGTGTCACTCATATGCATGATAAGGTTGTACTTGAAATGATAGATGTAGTAAAACTATGAATTCTAATGCATGCTTAGGTTAGGCTATGTGGACAAACCTATAGCCATAGGTTTTAGTCATGTCTCCATGCAAGAGACATTGGTATTAACTATATTTAAATGTTTGTGTATTGTGAGTTAGTATATTTACATATATTTCATAGATTAATAATCCTAATTAGTATGCTTTATAATTGTTAATAAATGTCTAACTAGACATTTTAAGCATTTTATTTAGAGCCAACTATATCATAATGCTAATGATTATAAGAGTAAGAAACATACTCTACTACTATTGTACAAGATGTAATGAAGTCACATTAAGCTACCTTCACATAAATACATAATTACTTGGTGGAAAATTAGACATGTTAGGCAATGTGAGCTTATAGACTAACTTAGAGGAACAACACATAGAGAGGAGAAAAATAATATATATATATATATATATATATTTATATATAAATTAGATAGCATAATTTATTAAGGTGTGTGCTTAAGGTGGGCTGTTACAGTATCTCCCAAACTAGGATTGGCGCGGAGAAATTCTTGTGCACTGTGTCTCAGAACATCTAAATGCCAAGGGAAGTTGTCACAATGGCCAGGATCCTTTTCAAGTGTGGGCGGGTCAGCTAGAAACTCTTGCAGTACTCGGTCTATATTTACCTCACCCATTTTTTCAGACACGCCCAGCTGATCACACGTCTCGGAAATTGCCACCCAAGCCCAATGAGCTAGAGGCTCAATAGTACGATCATGTAATTGCGAAATAATACGATCATGTAATTGCGATGAATGTAGGTAAGCATCTGGGAGATCTCTGACTATGCGCTGAAACAAGCGTTGCCCAGGCGGAGATATGAGAATGTTTTCTCTGCATATCTCTGCCTCATTTTTCTCTCCATTTAAGCATGCACGACGGTCGGCACTAGCATACACTTTCTCAAAAGATTGATAGGCCACCCTATTGATTTCCACCTGATGAGCGGCACACTCTCGATCTAGGTGCTGCTAGATTGCTTTCACTTCATCCTCAACTTTCTTCTTACTTGCCTCTAACTCGGCATTTTTATTCTCTAGAACTTTGAAGCTCGATTGTAAGTGCTCGAAGTTCTTCCAAAGAATGTTGAGGCTTTTCAGCTGGTCACGCAAGAGCTTTCTCTTTTTCAGAGGCATTCAAGGCAAGCCGGGAGTGGTCGTACCTCACAGCTCTGCTACTGAGAGCCGTGCGACAAACTTTGGCCTAAGAAGTAATAAGAAACGATTTATAACACAACATAATAATGAGGGCTGTGAGTGTTAAATCTCGAAGGTTCTAATAAGAATACGTGCAGTTCATACTGCGCGGCTTGGTTATCTAGTGCATAGCAAGGTAGCGCAAGCACACTGGCCCAATCTTCCTCCCTGGGTAAGGAGTTCAACAGTCGAGCTCCTTCACTCCCTAACATTTTGAAGCACGAGCCAGAATACTCGACCAAAGGCCTTTGGTCTGTGAGAGTAATAGAGCTCCTTTTGGGGTAGGAGACATCCGAAGCCCGGATAGCATCAACAACTCGCCGTTGTTTATGCTCTAGGGGAATGGAGGAGGATGGATTAGGACCTCCCTGAGGGTGCGACGTAAGAGAAAGGGAGACAGAGGTTATCTCAATGGCATCAGAAGGATGAGCGGTCTTTGATTTCTTGCTTGGATGGTCAAGAGAGGCAGAAGTAACGTTTTATCTCTTAGAAGCAGAGGAAGTAGGACTGTGAGGAATGGAGTGGCCCGAAGTGCAAATTTTTATCTTCATTGGATTATCCTCGGGGTTTGAGCGTGGGGGGATTCAGGAGAGTTGAAACAACTGCAAGATCTGCTACAAAGCTAGTAGACGGTTTCTAAAAAGCATGAATAAAAGGAAAATAGTTGGTGAATTAGTTGAGACTGTCAAAAGCGAAGGATAAAGGATTAATTCATACCGTGACCAGGGAATACTGGCGTAGCAAACCTCCCTCTGGAGGAGCGTGGGGTCTAGAGATCTGTGGGGTTGAGCTCTGATTGGCAGGCAATATTCGAGGATCGATTGGTGTAGAGCTGTGAGCAACAGTGGCAGAAGGAGTACGTAAGTTTGTGGGGTCGAGCTCTGACCAGCAGAGGCATTTGAACCTTGAAGGGTCACAGTGGACGCGGCAGCACGTGAACTGTTCACTGCTTAACCTAATGCTTCTGCTTTCCTTGTAGAGTGGGCTGTCATGAACGCATCAGCTTGGGCATGCGTTGACATATACAACTTATTGAACACACTCATATCTGTAGCATAACAAAAGCAAGATGATAAGTATTCAATCGTTCAGGTCAGTAGAGATTTAGAAAAGATGGAGGTTTATACCCATCGAAGGATCCCACGGGAGACTGGGATATAGATAAAGGTAGGAAAGAACGACATAATTTTAAGTGAAGGGAATTACAAGAGAATGAAGTAAAAAAGTATTGGCTATCTCATGAAGTTGGGAGGCAGTGGCAGCAGGGATACCAGACCCGCCTTGATCAAAGCAAACAGAAGATAGATCTTTGATTAGGGGAAAACGGGAAAACCCCAATTCTCGTCATCGGGGGGTGTGACAATATAATATTCATTATACCATCCTTTGTCGAGACTGTGATATTTACCATAAATATCACTATGGTTGTTTGGGGAAAGAAGATAAAAGGAGGGTTCTTTTTTAATCGATGAATGTTAAAAAAGAGTTCTGTAATATTTTCGAATCCAAAAAGTGATATAAAGATATGAAAAAATGTGGATTTCCTTATGGACATAGGGTTTAATTGGTTAAAAGGTATTTTGTATTTGGTAAAAATATCACAAAAGAAGTCAGGAACGGGGAGGCGTAAACCTCCATCAAACTGTTTCCACCACAGGATTACTGAGGGAAAAATTACATTTTTTGGACGCTCATCTGGCTCAGGAATACGTATCTCGTATCCCCCCTATTATTTTTCAATAGTTTTTTCAGTGATTGAAGAGAGTTTTAGTAGCAGAGGACAGAGGAAAATGCCTTAAATCGGGTCCTAGCATTTCTAATAAGAAAAAAGAGAGAGATTAAACAAAAATACCTGCGCAAAGAATGGAAGAACGGCGTGGATTAGAATATTGAATGAAGTCTCAGAGTGGAGAGTTTTTTATACCTTGATAATTTTGAAGAACTGGATGAGAGAATTAGCTAGAGCAGAAAGAGAAAGTAAGAAAGCATGGGCGCATAAAAGGTTTCGCATGCTTCATTCCTAAAACCCTAAACTAGATCAAAAACACTAAACTATAAACTACACCTTAAACAATAAAACCTAAACCCTAAACTAAATCCTAAAACCTAAACTATAATCTAAACCCTAAATCCTAAAACCCTAAACCCTAAACTAAATCCTAAATCCTACACTAAACCCTAAACCATAACCCATAAACCCTAAACCATAAACTAAACCCTAAATCATAATCCTAAACCCTAAACCCTAAACTAAACCTTTAATCCTAAACTAAACCCTTAATCCTAAACCCAAAACCTTGAAATAAAACCTAAAACCTAAAGTTAACCTAAACCCTAAACTGAAACCCTACACCTTATACTAAACCCTACATCGTAAAATCTTAAACCCTAAACTAACCCTAAACACTAAACTAAACCCTAAAACCTTTAGTAAACCATAAACCCTAAACCGGAACCCTAAACTTTAAACTAAGCCCAAAACCTTAAACTAAGCATTAAACCCTAAAATCATAACCCTAAACCCTAACCCTTTACTTAAACTCTAAAGCCTAAACTAAATCTTAAAGCCTAAAATATAAACTACACCCTAAACTAAATTCTAAATCCTAAACTAAACTTTAAAACCTAAATCCTAAATCCTACACAAAACCCTAAACTTTAACCATAAATCTTAAAATTTTAAACCCTAAACTAAACTCTAAACTAAAATTTAAAGCATAACCCTAAACTAAATCCTAAATCCTAAACCCTAAACCTTGAACTAAAACCTATACCGGAACTCTAAACCACAAACCAAACCCTAAACCTTAAACTAAACCCTAAACCTTGAACAAAACCCTGAAAACCCAAAAACTATACCGGAACTCTAAACCACAAACTAAACCCTAAACCCTAAACCCTGTACCTTGAACTAAAACAAAAAAAGCTAAACTAAACCTTAAACCCTATACAGGAACTCTAAACCACAAACTAAACCCTAAACCTTAAACTAAACCATAAATCCTAAACCCTAAAGACTAAAACTAAAACTAAACACTAAACCTTAAACCAAAACTCTAAACCATAAATCCTAAACCCTAAACGTTAAATTCAAAACCCTAAACCACATATCCAAACCCAAATCCTAACATTAAATTTAAAATTCTAAACTAAACCCTATGCCCTAAAGTAAACCCTAAACCCAAAAGAAACCAAAACCCTTAACCCTAAACTCTAAACCAAAAATTATAAACCCTAAATCCTAAATCCTAAACTGAACAGTTAATCCTAAACCATAATCACCAAACTAAAGCCTGAATACTAAACCCAAAACCAAAAACTATACCCAAAAACCTTACACCCTAAAGCATAAACAATAAACCTAAACCTTTAACTATACGTTAAACCCTAAACCCTAAATCATAACCTTAAACCCAAAACTAAACTATAAAACCTAAACCATAAAAACTACGCACTAAACCCTAAACCAAATCCTAAACCCTAAACTATGAACTACACCCTAAACGATAAACCCTAAACCTTAAAGTAAATATTTAACTAAATACTAAACCCTAAACTATAAACTACACCCTAAACTAAACCCAAAATACTAAACTAAACCTTAAACCCAAAATCCTAAGTCCTACACTAAGCCCTAAACCTTAACGATAAACCTTAAAATTTTTAAAACCTAAACTAGACCTTAAACCTTAAGCTAAACCCTAAATCATAACCCTAAACCTTAAACCTATAATTCAACTCTAAACCCTAAACTAAACCATAAACCCTAAACTAAACCCTAAACCTTGAAATAAACCTTAAATTTAAAATTCTAAACTAAACCCTAAACCCTAAACTAAACCTTAAACCCTAAACTGAATCTAAATCCTAAATAATAAATCATAAATCATAAATTAAACCGTAAAGATAAAACCATAATCCACAAACTAAACCCTGAATCCTAAACCCAAAACCCTAAACTATACCCAAAACCTAATACTCTAAAGCATAAACAATAACCCTAAACCTTTAACTAAAAGTTAAACCTTAAATCCTAAATCATAACCCTAAACCGTAAACTAAATCCTAAACCCTAACCTATAAACTACATCCTAAACGATAAACCCTACACCCTAAACTAAACCCTAAATTTTAATTCCTTAACTAAACCCTAAACCATAACCATAAACCCTGAACTAAATCTTAAACCCTAAACTAAACCCAAAACCCTAAAATAAATCTTAAATCAAAACCCTAAACCCTAAACCTTTAATTAAACTATAAACAACAAACTAAACCCTAAACCTTAAACAAAAGCCTAAAGCCTAAAGCCTAAACCTCAAATCTTATACCCTAAAACATAGACTAAACACTAAACCCTAAACCCAAAACTAAACCATAAAACTTAAATCATAAACACTAAGCACTAAATCGTAAGCTAAATAAAAAACACTAAACTATAAACTACATCCTAAACGATAAATCCTAAACCCTAAAATAAATCCAAAACCTTAAACTATAATCTAAACCCTAAATCCTAAAATCCTAAACCTTAAACAAAACCCTAAATCTTAAATCTTACACTACGAATTATTCGTACCGAGGGTTCGAATCCCTCTCTTTCCGTTTCTGTTGGTTACTTTATTTATTTTTTATTTATCTATTTTTTTCAAATTGTGAATAGATAAAATCCTAAGAAAATTTGAAAATTCACCAAGAAATCTTTTGTATTTTATTCTTCACGTCCAGGATTACGCCCCGGATCATTAGATAGAAATCCAAAGATAAAGAGAGAAACAAAAAATATCACTAAACCCTAAACCATAACCTTAAACCCTAAAACCCTAAACCCATAATCCAAAACTAAACCTTAAATCATAATTAAGTCTTAAATCCTAAACCTAAACCTTAAACCTTTAATTAAACTCTAAACACCAAAGTAAACCCTAAACCCCTACACTAAACCATAAATCCTAAACCCAAAACCTTGTACTAAACCCTAAAACCTGAAGTAAACCCTAAACCCTAAACTTGAACCCTAAACATTAAACTAAACCCTAAATCCTAAACTCTAAATGATAAACCCTAAATCCTACACTAAACCCTAAACCTTAACCATAAACCCTAAACTAAACCTTACACCTTTAATTAAACCCTAAACCCCATATTAAACTTTAAACTACAGCCTAAACTAAACCCTACATCATAAACTAAACCGTAAACCCTAAATCCTAAATCTTACACTAATCCCTAAACCCTAAACTAAACAGTAAATCCTAAATCCTATAGTAAACCCTAAACCATATCCCTAAACCAAAAAACCCAAAACCCAAAACCCTAAACTAAACCATAATTCATAAACTAAACCTGAAATCATAAATCTTCAACTAAATGCTAAACTGTAAACCTTAAACCCTAAACTAAACCTTAAATCGTAACCCTAAACCTTAAACATTTAATTAAACTCTAAGCAGCAAACTAAACCCTAAGCGCTAAACTAAACCCTAAATCCTAAATCCAAAACCTTGAACTAAACTCTAAAACCTAAACTAAACCCTAAACCCTAAACCGCAAACCTAAACATTAAACTAAACCATAAACCCTAAACATTCAACCCTAAAAACTTAAACCCTAAACCCTAAAATCTTAAACCCTAAACTAAACCCTAAACCCTAAACTAAACCATAAATCATAACCCTAAACCCTAAACCCCAAACTACACCCTAAACTAAATCCTAAACCCTAAACTATAAACTAAACCCTAAACTAAACCCTAAATCCTAAACCAAACCTTAAACCCTAAATCGTAAATCATAAATCCTACACTAAATCTTAAACCTTAACCACAAACCCTAAAATATTAAACCCTAAACAAAACTTTAAACCATTAAATATACGTTAAATCATAACCCTAAACCTTAAACCTTTAATTAAATTTTAATCTCCAACCCTAAACCCTAAACCCTAAACTAAACCCTAAATCCTAAAGCCTAAACAATGAACTAAAAAACCTTAAACCCCAAACTAAACCTAAACCCTTAACCCTAAACTATACACACATTTTCTTTGAGTTCATGTAGATTTCGCCGATTTTTGGTGTGTTTTGCATGAGTTTCCTTTCAATTTTGTGTTTGTTGGTTCGATTTCTCCCATCTTTGTTCGGTTTTGGTCGATCTTGTGGAGCTGTGTTTGATTTTGGAGTCTTTAGTTTATTCTGTGTTCTTTAGTGTTTGGGTGTGATTTGGCTGCTCCTCCTCAGCCATGGCGGCAATCCCGCCGGATCTGAAGTTGGAGAAGAGATGGAGGAGACTACTCCAGTCACGTTATGAAGCTACTGGAAAAATTAAGCAGAAAGCGATTGGACTGAAGCGTGCTGGAGAGAAGGAAGATGATGACTTGGAAGAATCTAATGCAGAGGTACTCTTGACAGTGATGGTGATCACCATGCAGAGGTTGTGGAGCTGTGTACAGTTCATGAAGGAGATACCATGCATGTGCTGATGTCTGATCGCATACACATCTCGAATCCCTCGGTTCTCACTTCCGGTGTTCTCGATCTTGCTCGTAGAGCCTCGATGGGTGTTATCGATGATGATCGGGGTGAGACATCTACTCAATCGGTGGTCGGAGAGTTCGACGCTGATGCTGATGATCTATTAGACGATGATGATGAACCGGAGCAGCTCATGGCCACCGGCGCTGTGGTTCCGTCCGACGAGCACACTCTTCTCCGCTCTGTTTCTCTCTCTCACCTGGACATGATTACGCAGCGTCAATCACGGGTAGAGTTATTGGAATTTAATGCGCTTTTGGAAGACTCTAACGTTTGCAAGGCTGTTTCTACCGTTGTTTCTTTTACTACAGATTTGGGGAAGGCTGTTATGGAACGAGATGTCCCTAACGCTGCTCTAAACGGTGCTCATTATGGCACTGATGTTTGGGAACAAGGACAGAAACAAGGCGATTTCAATATGGCCGTTCGCACCTTTGCTTCGACTGATCTTGGATTGGAGCGACAATCTGCTGGCGTTACTTCTGCTGTGATTAAGGAGCGTGATTATGGAAAGAGAGCTGTGATTTTAGCGCATAATCAGGAGGAGGTAACTGCTAATGTGGAGGTTGTTACAGCAATTAGGGGGGATACTGTATCTAAAGATGAAAAGAATGTCGTTCAAGCATCGAAAAATAAGGGAGACTTCACGCAAAATATGGAAGTGGTTATGGCCATTGATTCTTGCATGGGAGCTCAAGTTCTCGACGATAATGTGGAAGGAGAAATTCTGGACAGGTTTGAGGCCCATCATACTCACCATCTATTTGTCAATAGGCCCAATCCTTTTTTTGGGCTTGATCATTCCCAGCCCAACTCCCCTTTACTTGAAGCCCATGCTTCCCCTCCTTTTATTAATGCTGCCCAATCCAATTTACTTCTCCAGCCCTCAAACCATCAACCCCTTCATGATACAGCCCAACCCACTTCCTTACATGCTCCCCCTCTCTCCACCAAAGCCCAGGATCCAAAAAACTCTCAGCCCAATCCACCATTTACCCATACTCCTCTGCCCATAAACTCCCACCCCACTAATTCTAATAAATCCTCAACCCATACTACAAACAATTCAGCCCATTCCCTAGCCATGCAACAACACTTAAATTCGGCTAACCTTAATTCTTTTCCTCCTCTTACTAAATCCAACTCTTTAACCTCCCAGCCCATTTCCTCGAATCACATTTCTGCCAATACTAATATTTCGAAGCCTACTAACCAAAATCCCAATTGTCCAAATCTTACCCAAGATCCTAGTCATCAGCATATGTCGCTTCTCTCCCATGCTAATACTGAACATCAAAATCCTCCTCCTATCCTCCAAAATCCACCTCAAGCAGTTCCTAACATTACCATGGCGGATAAATTACGGGCTGCCTCTAACCCTACGGGCCCTGTCACGTTCCAGCCGGACAAGCTCGCTTCCTTGGGACAACCAGGAGAACGGGAAGGTAAGCCGTTGATTTCATTTGATTCAGCTGACATCGCTTCTCTTGCAGGTCAGGTCGGACGAGCTCTGGTTGGCAAGTTCTCCCACTCCATCCCTACCTCCCACAACATCGACAAAGCACTCGGTAATATCAAACTTAATGGTTCATTATCTTGGAAATATCTGAATGCTAAGCATATTTTAATTCAAGTTTCTGAAGAGTCTGATTATGCGAAGTTATTGAATGGTCCTAATTCTTCTCCTATGTGGTATATAGAGCGTCATCCCATGCGTGTCTTTAAGTGGACCCCTGATTTTAATCCTGCTTTTGAGACTCCCATTGTTGCTATATGGTGTATTCTGCCTGCTTTGCCTGTCCATCTGTATGATATGAGTGCATTATTTGCTATTGGTAGTCTTCTTGGTACCCCTATACAGGTTGACCGTGACACTGCCACACGGTCTAGATTATCGTATGCTAGGCTATGCATAGAGATTGACATCACTCAGCCACCTCCGACTGAGATTTGCCTTGATCTTGCGGGTACTCAGATTACCCAGCGAGTTGTGTGGGGTAGAATCCCCCACTACTGTTCCGAATGCAGACACGTCGGCCCCACGCAGGAGTCTTGCTATGCCTTTGGGAGGAAGCAGAGGCCGGAGAGGAAGGATTTTCATAGACGAGGTGCGTCTTCTGTGCATGTCACACAGACCGCAGGAGTAGCGGAGCAGGTCCCCAGAGCGGACTTTCACGATCCCCAACCCCATGAGAGTGTTTCAGCTCCACCTATATCTGGGGGAGCCACAGAGCACCAGCGACAGCAGGTGCAGCCGCAGACTGCGGAGGCACGTTGCACTACTCACCGGCGCACGTCGAGGCGGCGTAGCAGAGGCCGATCGACTAGAGGTGCCCATACGGGCGATAGACGGACTTTGGTCTCCCCAGGAGAGCAGACCGGACAGCACAGAGCTTTCCCTCAGGTCTCAGACACTGAGTGGGTTGTTGTCTCGGGACGTCGTCAGAGGAGGGGCTCCAGAGTTGAGCCACAGGTGAGGACAGGGAATCAGTACAGCGTCCTCGATACTGATGGTGATGTGGATGTTGAGCAGGGCTCCATCGATATGGTTGTTGACGGACCAGCGCACAGTGTGAGGATTGTGGGTGAGATGCGGGCTAGTACTTCTTCGGACCCTCGTGCGTTCACTGACACTCCTGCTCGGTCCCGTGGTTCTCCAGGGGCTGGCAGTCGATTGACGGGAGGGAGGCATTTTGCCTCTGTGATTGTTGACTAGTCTCCCATGTCAGCAAACTTCCTAATTTGGAATGCGCAGGGGATCGCTAATCCAGGAACCCAGCGTCATTTCAAGAATCTGATTGCTAATTATCATCTCTCTTTTGCTGCGGTGCTCGAGCCCCAGACCTCTCCTCAGCCCGATTTTTTCGGGAGGCAGTTTGGGATGACTTTCAGAGCTTCGAACGCTAGTGGTAAGATTTGGATCTTCTCTCATCGGGATGTTCAGGTTGAGGAGGTTGATGATTCGGATCAGCTGCTTCATGTTCGCTTGTCTGGGGCAATTTTCTCTGGCCCTCTGTTTCTTTCGGTGGTGTACGCCAAGTGCAGCAGGGGGGGGGAGATATGCGCTGTGGGAGAAGCTGAGGGATGTTTCTGTTGCTGTCGAGGGTCACCCGTGGCTGGTTGGGGGTGACTTCAACACTTTTCTATCTGAGGATGAGCGGCAGGGGAGTGTCGTGGACCGTCATGGGGAGATGACTGATTTTTCGGATGCTATATCCGACTATCAGTTGTGTGATCCTGGTTTCGACGGTCCTGTTTTCACTTGGGAGAGGGCCGGCTTGCGTGAGAGATTGGATCGGATCCTGCTGGGTGAGCACTGGACTTCAGTCTTTGCGGTCACCCGAGTCACTCATCTTCCCCGTATTCAGTCTGATCATGGTCCGTTGCTGGTGAGATGTCGTTTTACGGCTGTGGTTCACAAAGCTTCGTTTCGTTTCCAGAACATGTGGGTCAGACATCATACCTTTCGCTCGGAGGTGGCTCGTATTTGGGAGGCGCCGACTGGCTTTCGGGGGATGCTCAACCTGTAGTTCAAGCTGAAGCGCACGAAGCAGTTTCTCAAGGGGTGGAACAGGGAGATTTTTGGTCACATCTTCGATAGGATTAGAGCTGCTGAGGAAGCGGTGCTTCAGGCACAAACTTCCTATGACGCATCTCCGACTCCTCTGACTCGTTCTGAGCTGAACAGATGTGTGGCGGAGTACGCTCTGAGGACCAGGATGGAGGAGGACTTCTGGAGACAGAAGGCCGCCATTCGTTGGGTTTCGGAGGGAGAGCGCAACACTAAGTTCTTTCAGGGTTGGGTGAGACAGAAGAGAGTTCGGTCTCGGATCCATTCTATTCGTGATGGTGAGCAGGTTTATACGGAGGATTCTGATATTCGGGAGTCTGCTTCTAGGTTCTTTCAGAATCTTCTCACGTCGGATATTCCCGAGCTGATGGACCCCGATCTTGATTGCCTGCAGCAGCTGCCGCCGTCTGTGGACTTGGAGGCTCTGTGTGGGACGCCGGATGCTGCTGAGATCAGAGAGGCAGTTTTTGGTATCAGTGGGGACAGCACTTCAGGTCCGGATGGTTTCTCGTCTCTTTTCTTTTAGAGCTGTTGGGATATTGTTGGTGCTGATGTGATTGCTGCGGTGGAGGATTTCTTTGCCGGCACGCCCATGCCGAGGAGCTTTACGGCCACTTCGATCGTCTTGATCCCGAAGAAGTCGGCTCCGGTGACTTGGGCGGATTATCGTCCTATTAGCCTTTGCAATGTCACCAACAAGATCATCTCCAAGATCTTGACTTCTTGGCTGGCGTCTCTCATTCCCTTTGTGGTTGCGCCGAATCAGAGTGGCTTTGTTCAGGGTCGGTTGCTGAGCGACAATGTGCTTCTTGCTCAGGAGCTGATTCATGACTTGCAGGAGAAGTCGGGGGCCCCGAATGTGGCGCTGAAGCTGGACATGGCTAAGGCGTACGATAGAGTTCAGTGGCCTTTTCATCTCAGAGTTCTCGAGTGGATGGGTTTCCCGCCGAGGTGGTTGGGCTTTATTCAGAGATGCGTGCAGCACTGCTGGTTCACCGTGTTGGTGAATGGTGCCCCTGCGGGCTTCTTTCCTTCTACTAGAGGCCTCAGACAGGGTGACCCTATTTCGCCGTCGTTATTTGTTCTGGCGGCTGACTATCTCTCCCGGTCTCTTGACAGACTGATCTTGTCCCGGCACAGCATGATATTCCACACGAGGCGCCAGGGTTTTCCTATCTCGCACTTGTCTTATGCTGATGATATTATTATCTTCACTAAGGTGAGCAGACCTGCTATGAGGAGACTTATGGATTGCCTTGAGGAGTATGCTGCGGTTTCCGGTCAGGAGGTGAATGTGGAGAAGAGCAACTTCTTTCTCAGTGAGCGTCATGATATGTGGGCCCGTGGTATTTTGCAGGTGGGGGGTTTTCAGCGTGGATCCTTCCCTTTCACGTACTTGGGTGTCCCCATTTATAAGGGGAACATGAAGTCGTCCATGTTCCTGGGCCTCCGGCAGAGGATGAGCGATCGTATTCACAGCTGGTCCCACAGATATCTCACTTTTGGTGGCCGCCTTGCGTTGATCAGGAGTACGCTGTCGACCATCCCTCTCAACATCGTTCAGGTTATGGAGCCTTATGGGGTGGTTCTTCAGGAGCTCGAGCAGATCATGGCTAGGTTCTTCTGGGGCTCCATCGGGGAGCAGAGGAAGATGCACTGGGTCAGTTGGAAGCAGATTTGTCTGCCCAGAGAGGAGGGTGGCCTTGGCATACGACGTCTATCGGACCTTGTGTTGGCTTTTAGCTACAAGCTCTGGTGGCGATTTCAGGCTCAGGATTCCCTCTGGTCCAGGTATTTGAGGATGAAGTACTGTCGTGGTGCTACCCCTTTGCGTGTTGCCTTTTCTGTGCATTATAGTAGTATCTGGCGTCGTCTTTTACGTTCTGGTATTGCTGCGCATGCTTTTATTCGTTGGTCTCTCGGAGATGGTCGGGTGTACTTTTGGGATGATGTTTGGTATGGGGATCGTCCCCTGTCTGAGCTTCACGTGACTGAGAGTCGTTCCGCTCATCCCCGAGTGTGTGATTTCTGGCATGACTCTGTGTGGAATATGGATGCTTTATCTGCTTTGCATGCTTCTTGTGGTTTGCCTGTCTCTGTAATTGATACTCTGGGTGGTACGCCGATTCTTGTGGGGGGTGATGATGTCATGAGATGGAGCCATTCCAGACATGGCGAGTTCTCCCTGACCTCTGCTTGGGAGCACGTTCGGCGGCGGCTTCCGACCCGTCCTCTTTTCGGTGAGATCTGGAACTCTTGTCTGGTGACGAATGTGTCTGTTTTTCTTTGGAGGTTGTGTTTGGGGAGGATCCCGGTGGATGTTGTGGTTCTGTCTTGCTCTATCTCCTTGGCTTCTAGATGCTTGTGTTGTCGGTCTCCTCATGTTGAGTCACTCATGCATGTGTTTGTGTCTAGTGAGTCGGCGATGTCTATATGGGCTCATTTTGCCTCATGGTTCCCTGTTGCGTGCACTCACACGCACACGAGCACCGACATTGCACGTAGTTTAGGTCGCTGGAGACACTTGTTTCCCCGAGCACAGAGCACACACATAAGTTTTCTGATTCCTTGCCTCATCACTTGGTTTATTTGGACGGAGAGGAACAGCTGCAAGCATCTTGGCTTTCCTTTCCATGTTTCTCACGTTATTTGGCAAGTTACTCACCAGCTGAGGGTTCTGGTCGCTTCCGGAAAGCTGCATTCGGCTGACTGGAGAGGCTGTCGCCCCAGAGTTGATTTCATGCCGGCTGCCGAGCCGGGTAGGAGGGTACTCAGGTCACTCATGGTACTTTGGCATCCGCCAGAGGCGCCGTGGGTGAAGCTGGATACGGATGGATCCTTTGACAGGAGCACGCTGACGGCGGCGGGTGGAGGCTTGGTTCGTGATCACACAGGTGCCTTGCTTGCTGCGTTCAGCACGCCACTGACAGCTAGTTCGAGCTTTGAGGTGGAGCTTTTAGCTTTGCTTCACGGGCTCAGACTTGCTAGGGACTTCTCCAGACACGTTTGGATAGAGATGGATGCTGCAGCTGTTCTCTTGCTTCTCACTTCAGGGAGATATGGAGCAGCTCACTTGCGTCATACTGTGACGGAGATCAGATGCATTCTTCAGCAGCTTGATTTTCGCTTCTCCCACATTCACAGAGAGGGGAACCGAGCTGCGGACTTCTTGGCCCGGTGGGGAACCCAGACCCCGGGCTTGGTGATTTATGATTGCTTGACTGCCCCGCGATACCTTGTGGCTTTAGTTAGGATGGACCAGCATGGCTATCCTAACTTCAGATTTCGTTTTAGATAGCTCTTCATGCTTATATTTTTGGTCTTTATTTTAGTTTCTCTTTTTGATGTTTGATGCCCGCCTGTTTGGGCCTAGGTTTTATTCTTCCTATGTTTATATGTTGTTCATGTCTTGGATGGTGGGTCACTTTTGGGCCCAACATCATGTATTGACATTCCTCTTTGAGTGGTTATATACAGGTTGGGAGTCTGCCTAACTCCCCATCCTCCGGGTGTTTTAAAAAAAAAAAAAAAAAAACCCTAAACAATGAACTAAACCAAATAATATGGATGCGCATGATAGTAGTATCTGGCGTCGTCTTTTACGTTCTTGTATTGCTGCGCATGTTTTTATTCGGTGGTCTCTCGGAGATGGCCGGGTGTACTTTTGGGATGATGTTTGGTAAGGGGATCGTCCCCTGTCCGAGCTTCGTGTGACCGAGAGTCGTCCCGCTCATCCCCGAGTGTGTGATTTCTGGCATGAATCTGTGTGGGATATGGATGCTTTATCTGCTTTACATACTTCTTGTGGTTTTCCTGTCTCTGTGATTGATACTCTGGGTGCTACGCCGATTCTTGTGGGGGGTGAGGATTTCATGAGATGGAGTCTTTCCAGACATGGCGAGTTCTCCCAGACTTCTGCTTGGGAGCACGTTCGGCGGCAGCTTCCGACCCGTCCTCTTTTCGGTGAGATCTGGAACTCTTGTCTGGTGCCGAATGTGTCTGTTTTTCTTTGGAGGTTGTTGTTGGGGAGGATCCCGGTGGATGTTGTGGTTCAGTCTCGCTCTATCTCCTTGGCTTCCAAATGCTTGTGTTGTCGGTCTCCTCATGTTGAGTCACTCATGCATGTGTTTGTGTCTAGTGAGTCGGCGAGGTCTATATGGGCTCATTTTGCCTCATGGTTCCCTGTTGCGCGCACTCACACGCACACGAGCACCGACATTGCACGTAGTTTAGGTCGCTAGAGACACTTGTTTCCCCGAGCACGGAGCACGCACATCAATTTTCTGATTCCTTGCCTCATCACTTGGTTTATTTGGACGGAGAGGAACAGCTGCAAGCATCGTGGCTTTCCTTTCCATATTTCTCACGTTATTTGGCAGGTTACTCACCAGCTGCGAGTTCTGGTCGCTTTTGGAAAGCTGCATTCGGCTGACTGGAGAGGCTGTCGCCCTAGAGTTGATTTCATGCCGGCTGCCGAGCTGGTCAGGAGGGTGCTCAGATCACTCTTGGTACTCTGGCATCCGTCGGAGGAGCTGTGGGTGAAGCTGGATACGGATGGATCGTTCGACAGGAGCACGCAGACGACGGCGGGTGGAGGATTGGTTCGTGATCACACAGGTGCCTTGCTCGCCGCTTTCAGCACGCCACTGACAGCTAGTTCGAGCTTTGAGGCGGAGCTCTTAGCTTTGCTTCACGGGCTCAGACTTGCTAGGGACTTCTCCAGACACGTTTGGATAGAGATGGATGCTGCTGCTGTTCTCTCGCTTCTCACCTCAAGGAGATTTGGAGCAGCTCACTTGCGTCATACTGTGACGGAGATCAGACTCATTCTTCAGCAGCTTGAGTTTCGCTTCTCACACATTCATAGAGAGGGGAACCGAGCTGCGGACTTCTTGGCCCGGAGGGGGACCCAGACCTCGGGCTTGATGACTTATGATCGACTTACTGCACCGAGATACCTTGTGGCTCTAGTTTGGATGGACCAGCATGTTTATCCTAACTTCAGATTCCGCTTTATATAGTTCTTCATGTTTATGTTATTGGTTTTCTTTTTACTTCACCTTTGGTGATTGATGTCCGCCTGTTTGGGCCTTGGTTGTATCCTTCCTATGTTTATATTGTTCATGATTTGGATGGTGGGTCACTTTTGGGCCCAACATCATGTATTGACATTCCTCTTTGAGTTTTTATATACAGGTTGGGAGTCTGCCTAACTCCCCACCCTACGGGGTGTTTTGATTTAAAAAAAAAAAAAAAAAACTAAACCAAAAAATATAAACTAATCCCTAAATCTTATACCGAAACTATAAACCACAAACAAAACCATCAACCATAAAATAAACCTTAAATGCTAAACCCTAAACACTAAAACTTAAACGAAACACTAAACCACAAATCCCAACCCTAAATCCTAAACTAAACCCTGAAACCTAACACTAAATCCTAGATCTTAAAAACATAATCCACAAACTAAACCCTGAATCCTAAACCCAAAACCCAAAACTATACCCAAAACGTAATACTCTAAAGCCTAAACATTAATCCTAAACCTTTTACTTCAACCCTAAAAACTAAATCATAACCCTAAACCCTAAACTAAATCTTAAACCTTAAACTATAAACTACATCCTAAACGATATACCCTAAACCCTAAACAAAATCCTAAACCCTAAACTATAATCTAAACCTTAAACTAAACCCTCAATTCTAATTCCTTAACTAAACCCTAAACTACAACCATAAACCCTAAACTAAATCTTAAATCATAACCCTAAACCTTAAACCTTTAATTAAACTTTAAACCACAAACTAAACCCTAAACCTTAAACTAAACCTTAAATCCTAAACCCTAAACCCCAAATCTTATACCCTAAGACCTAAACTAAACGCTAAATCCTAAACCCTAAACTAAACCATAAATCAAAAACACTAAACTGTAAACTACATCCTAAACGATAAATCCTAAACCCTAAACAAAATCCAAAACCCAAAACTATAATCTAAACCCTAAATCCTAATATCCTAAACCTTAAACTAAACCCACCCTAAATCCTAAGTCCTACACTAAAGCCTAAACCATAACCATAAACCCTAAAACCCTAAACCCAAATCCCAAAACTAAACCTTAAATCATAAATTAAACCTTAAATCCTAATCCTAAACCCTAAACCTTAAATTAAACTTTACACACAAAACTAAACCCTAAACCAAACACTAAACCTTAAATCCTAAACCTAAAACCTTGAAATAAACGCTAAAACCTGAAGTAAACCCTAAACCCTAAACTTGAACCCTAAACCTTAAAGTAAACCCTAAATTCTAAACTCTAAACGATAAACCCTAAACCCTAAATCCTAAACTAAACCCTAAAACTTAACCATAAACCATAAACTAAACCTTAAATCATAACCCCAAACATTAGACCTTTAATTAAACTCTAAACCCCAAATTAAACCCAAAACCTTAAACTAAACCCTAAATCTTAAATCCTAAACCTTAAACTAAACCCGAAAACCTAAACTTTATCCTAAACCCTATACCGGAACTCTAAACCCCGAACTAAACTCTAAACCTAAAACTAAACCCTAAATCCTAAACCCTAAATACTAAAACTTAAACTAAACACTAAACCCTAAACCAAAACTCAAAACCATAAAACCTAAACCCTAAAACCTAAATTCTAAACCCTAAACCACAAATCTTAAACCACTATCCCAAACTAAACCTAAACCCTTAACCATAAAGTATGTCTTATACCCTAAACCCCAAACCATAAATTCTAAACCTAAAATCCTAATTCTCAAACATAATCCACAAATTAAACCCTGAATCCTAAACCCAAAACCCTATATTATACCCTAAAGCCTAAACCATAATCCTAAACCTTTAACAAAACATTAAAACCAAAACCCTAAATCATAACCCTAAACTCTAAACTAAACCATAAAACCTTAAACTAAACCATAAAACCTAAAGTAAACTCTAAACCCTAAACCTGAAATCTAAACATTAAACTAAACACTAAACCCTAAACATTAAACACTAAAATCTTAAACCCTAAATCTTAAAATCCTAAATCCTACACTAAACCCTAAACCATAACCAATAAACCTTAAACACTAAACTAAACTCTAAATCCTAAACCTTTAATTAAACTCTAAAAACCAAAATAAACCTTAAACCCTAAACTAAACCCTAAATCATAACCCTCAACCCTAAACCTTTAATTAAACTTTAATCACCAAACTAAATCCTGAACCCTTGTTGGGAACCCTAAAGTATTTTAGTTTTGATGATGATCTCTCGAAACACACTTAGGTTCTTTTAGAGTTAAACTGTTCTACGTGTTAACAGATCACTACATATAAAGTGAATTCTGATAGAGAACAGGTTAGGAGATGACTTAGCATGTAAATGAATTATTCATGTAGAAGTCATTTCTATAAATATTATAGAATGAAGACCAAGATTTCACGCCAAGAAGAAATCGATATGCTGTAACAGACAGCGACCAGATCACCGACCAGATTGATGATCACAGCAAAGCACCAGATCGATAGAGTCATCAAACCACCTGATGACATCATCCTACACATCATATCCTCTTGCCACGTCAAGATTGAAGTCCATTCAACAGGGATTGGGAAGAGAATCTACGATTGACACAAAGAAGGAAAGTAACCGTTAGCAATATGTTTTCCATACTTTGAAGATTGAGTCAACATTTCTACATGGCAAGAACAGATATGATGGATATCATTGATTGGCAATCTACAATCAATCTCACGCCAATCAACAACGGCTAGAATTTTAAAATTCAATGCCTATATAAATAAAGTTCAAAGTCTAGAACAAAAAAAAATACACACGTGAGCTACATTGACAACATACTCTCAAGCAATTTCTGAACCAGACTAAGAGCTTCAAACAATCTGTGATTCTACATCACACCAACCCAACCTCGATTCAAGTCTATCTTATCGAGAGAAAGGAGATCACCCTGCTAGCTAGTAGTTTTCTAGTGGTAACGTAGAGGTAATCTATTGTAAAGGGACACGACCTTTACATCGTGCATAAGTATCTCTCTAGCTTTGATTGATACTTGTGACTCGTTCTCCACGAGTATAAAGAAGCAGAGTATCCTAGTAGTGGATAATCTGGTCTAGTTTTGACAAGATCGTGGACGTAGGAATTTCCCGAACCACGTTAAACAACTGTGTTCTTTATTTTTCTGCATCTTTACCTTCAGTTGTTTATTATTCTAACCTTCTGCACCATCATATAATCTGCATCTCAATCAATCTGCTTAATCGATCTGATTAATTCCTAAGGTTTTCTTAATAAGAGCACTCATTAAATCCACCATATTTCCGCACACACAATACTTAGAAAATAACAAGATCACTCTTATTATTGTCTAAGTGTTTACACTAGAGAGCAATCTGCTTGGACTAATCTGGTATCGATCTGCTGATCAATCTGGTTAGTCATCTGTCGAGCAATTTCTTCTTTAAGAATAGCTTGATCTCTCTAATAATTAAACAAGTAAACT